>OZ026612.1:33878070-33920570 GCA_964020975.1 Hermodice carunculata
GTCTTTCTTCACAGTGGTCTCTCAAAACAGGTTTCGCTTTAGTGGAATAGATCAGTGTGGAGGCTTGTAAATTTGTAAGGCCGACGAACCAGCATTTAACAAAAAGGAAGGGACACGTGGGTATCTGAAGAACAAACGTTTTCTGGGCAATGGACGTGCATTTCTGCTCACAGTTTCACTCAATCATGACTGTTAGTAAACCACCCAATAGCATCTTTCTATAATGGTAACTACTGTCTCAGAGTATGTGTGCACGCCAGAAGAGCAGTTTATCGGAGTAAATTAGGCTTCTGTGCGATTTTTGCCCTTTTTTTTCATTTCGTTGCAGTGGCATACAACAGCACGAACACTAATGCTGGCTACGCAAGCTCAGTCGCACTAAATTACATATATAACGTTGTTATCAATTAGTTGCAAATTCGTATAAAACTACGGAAACGTTAAAAACTCGTAGCACACGAAAGGCAAGGACAGTGCACATTAGCTCACAAGAACACATGGAGTCTTTCACATTCTTTTCGCGTCTCCGTGGTTTATCGTCTTTGATATCTACTGTCATTGTACGAGACCCTGGCCGTTTTTTCATATTTTAATCGTACACATATTTATTTAAACTGAATAATCTGAGGAGTACAGTAGCTTCCAACCTGCAGGATCTCCGGTACGAAGAAGAGACACAACACTATTACATGACACATTTGACGAGTAGGAGAACAAGAAGACTAATATTGCAAACATATTTGGAATAACTTGCTTAGAATAAACTAATCGAGAGCTTTCCCGGACATACCAGGGCACACAGGTCGTCCATACAAGAGGGACAAGACAAACATGGCATTTATGTGATTCCGTCACAACTAAAACAGAATCAATTGAGACATAAGGAGTCATGAAAAAAAAAAAAGCACAAAGCACCGAAATTTACGTTTACATATTTGGGCTGCATTAAAAGTGTATTCGGTGCAGGCGAGATCCATATCTGGCCTTCTTTTCATTTGTGATAGTCTCTTGTCGAGATTTAGAGCAAACAGTGAATTCAATCCTGGTACCGCAGCTTTTGCTACCAGTTAAGACGTTTAAACGAACGCCATCACATTTTAAACACGATCAAAAGATAATGCTCCGGGTAGCTGGAGCTGACCCCCCACGAGCACCTGATGGATTAGGCAAAATGTTTACTTCAAGCAAATGAAAGCATACATTTGAATGACCAGCTGCGTAGGACAAATACTGGGAACATGTTGACCGGGGGCAAAAGGAAGGAATAGGGGCTGCTAGCAAACATTAGCTTTCAATTTACGTTAAAAAGAAGACAAAGTTGTCGGGCCGTCTAACATCAATAGCTATGGCATTCCAAAGGTTGATAGTGTACTTTAAAAACTTCTGTGCAGCTTTAATTTTGTGCAAAATTGACGTTCCTAAAATAAAAAAAAAAATGCTCATTTGAAGTTCAGATCTCGATGAAAAGCGCAAATTGAAAATTAAGTGAGAACAAATGGTAACCTTCCTGCTCCTTATTAGCAAGGGTAGCCCGGCCTGAGTTTTTTTTTTCCCGTTTGCATGGCTGATGAAAATGATACATGGGGAAACTTTTGCAGGTAGAAAAAAAAACCCAACCGCTTACGCAAAATGTACCCACTACGACTGAAGAAGTGTTTCTTCTTCTAAACTTCCAATAAGAGTTTATGTCTGTACCGGGTATTCTTTATTGTTTTCCGAGATACAACTTCGTATATTTTAATTTAGTGCTCTGAATAGCAGCGCAAAAAACCCGCTAAATTAAGTCGACTACCAAAATTTCTGGAACTACAGTAGCCGAAGGAGCAAATGCGTTTTAAAATATTTTTGTTTTGATACTGTAGATTATAAAAAAAGAAAAAAGTATCTCTCTCATGAATGAATGAATGAATGAATGAATCTTTATTAGCTGCATCTTCAATACACAGAAAAGGTATTTTGCCAAATACAACACCGTACATGCACAATACACACAATCCAACCTCACAAAAAGAAACCAAAGAATATACAATGATGTTTAAATAAATACATTACCTACATTTATAAGGATCCCCCTTATTACAACAGTCTCATTTATATAATTTATCATATGTGAAACAGTCTCAAAATCTTCACATTTCATCAAAAATGTAAATTTTTCTTCAGGACTCAAATTCTCAAAATCCACAAAAATTTTGGACATTCCTTGCAATAGTTTTTTTCTCAGCTTAGAAAATTTTTCACAAACCATCACATAATGAAACTCATCCTCAATAGTCTTACAGTAATCACATATTCTTACCTTAATAGGTGTTTTCACTTGTCTTCGATGTCTGCCTAATTTAATACGTAAATTATGTGCACTAGTTCGGAAGCGTGTAAAAAAAAATTTCTGCAGCTAATTCTTGTCATTTTATATAATTTTAGGGACAAACTTAACTGTCATTTTTGTATAACTGCCATTAACTTGTTAGGTCTCCACCCCCAAAAAATTGGTATCAACCTATAACAGGTTCGATATTTTAGGCTGCAATTAAATCTGATGGTTTTCTTCCAGGCCACAGTGTTCCAGTTCTTTTTTGGGGAAGTCGAAGAGTTTCGACCCTAGAGAAGCAGTTCAACGTCTTAAACGCTTGACATCATGATCTAGAGTATCAGTTTCCAGAATAAGCCGTCAAAATATTCCCTTTTATTCGATTTTTTTTAATGTAATTTGAGACACTGTCATTGAATGCATTTTATTGAAAGGACGGACTCAATATCTTTCAATATATTGACCTAAATCAAGGGAAGGTAACCTTTAACTACATTTGCGCAATTGTCACCGATGTCAGACCAACAAAATGTTGGCCAATATGACGAATCTATCCATCTTTTTTCATATCCATGTGGCAATTCGTGATGTACATCACAAATAACTTTCGGAGAGCTGCACCAGTTCTTTTAACACCATTGGACCAGTCAAAATATTTGATGACAGCATTCCCACAAACAACGCTCAAACATCGATCGGACATTGACCCCACTGTCTACCAATAAGTAGATCCTGATATGTTCATCGTGATCAGAAGCTTTTTTAACATACTTAACAACTATCTACACGACGGTGCCGTGAGAATTTTAATAATGTGTACACGGGAGAAAAAATATTATATTATATTATTATTGTTATTGTTAATGTTATTGTTATGGTTATGGTTATCATCATCATCATCATCATTATTATTATTATTAGTAGTAGTAGTAGTAGTATTATCATTATTATTATTATTATTATTATTATCATTATTATTATTATTATTATTATTATTATTATTATTATTATTATTATTATTATTATTATTATTATTATTATTATTATTATTATTATTTTTATTATTATTATTATTATTATTATTAAACTGTATTTTGGGGCTGCCAAGTTGGAAATCCCAACTGAAAATTTTATAAATTTGGAAAATTGTGAGTCTCATTTAGAATAATTGAATAAACTATCTTTCGTACTATACTTCTGTGCTTATGTGAATTACTAAAGGACTGTTTTATTTCTCGAAAGCAAGGTTAAATATATATGGAAAAAACATTGCTGTTTCTCTGCGAGGAAACTTGCTATATCAATATAATAGCTCACTTTCTCCGTTACACTTGTTATATGTATATATATATATATATATATATATATATATATATATATATATATATATATATATATATATATATACGGCATTTATATCTACACTCTTTTACGAACTGATCTTACAAGCAGGAGCAACAGTGTTACGTTTTCCTTGTCGGTCTGAATGAAAAACAAATCACGATCCAATCTCTCTGTGCTCCATAGTCGATCCAGTCACTGCCTATGTCCAAAACTACAAATTAATTGTCACACCACGTTCAATTCGAATATTTCAAAAATCCAAGGCTTCAACAGCTAAATGAATGTATCAACGGGTCATCAGCAGGAAACCATCAAACATGTGTCACAGCCTTGAATTCGCTGACGTGCTTTTTTCGTGACGCAGTTTTATATCTTTGTATTTGGTAAAAACAACCCACTTGAATTTGAAGAATGTATGAACGTGAGATATCAGCACACACACACACACACACACACACACACACACACACACACACACACACACACACACACACACACACATACATACATATATATATATATATATATATATATATATATATATATATATATATATATATATATATATATATATACCTGCTCAGGGAAAGAAGCCAGGCAACTGAAATTTCCAGGCACAGAACCCACAATCGGTGGCACAAATCGACCTCACTCAGTGCGTGCACTAGAAAAAAAAGAAAGAAAAAAACAAAAGAAAATAATAAAACTGTGTCCTTAGATTGGTTGCTTAATTTAAATTAAAACACTATGCTGTTACATAACTAGCACGACCATAGACTAGACACACAAAGAATTTCTTTCTGTCCCACGCACGTATCTCCAAACATCGATAAATTAATGTAAACCGGTGATTTAACTGTGATCTTTCGAAGCACTTACACGTGTGTTTTTTTCTCTCTCTCTCTTTTTAATAAAAATGCTGGCTGTAGATCATCTAAGCAAACACAGCATTCCATGTAGCTTTCTGCCTAATTTTATAAAATCTAACAATTAATAAAGGAAATTTGGGGTTGAGAATGCAACTTACATATCTGACACCCTTTTGAAAATCGTAAAATAAAACTAGTCATTTATGACACAATTAAAAAATATAGAATATATGAGGGAAACATTCCAATCTGAAATCCTTAAAATTGAGGAGTTTCAACTTCATGACAATATCAGGATAATTGCAAGATAATTCATTTAAGTACTTCACCAGGCGTACTTACCATATCCTCTTGATTTAAGTTTATTATAGATAAATAATTCTCTGAAAGCAAAGTAAAAAAACTTAGAACAAATGTAACCAAACTGTGAAGCTTATGGCAAAAAGGTACTTTATCCAATACGTTCAAACATACTACTTTCAAGGAACGGATAAGTGACAACTTCAGAAACTAAAATTGTCAATTTGGTGATATATGTTAGCACAAATCTAGCATTAGGAACGTGATTATCAAAGTCAAGAAATACGTCTTTATTGTCTTCAATATTAGTATTCTCCAAAGAGAAATCAGGAGGATAAATTTGTTGAGGAATTTGAAAAAAAAAATTAAAAAAAACAAAAAAAAAGTTTTTTACATTTATGCAAGCAACGCCGTAATATATGTAACATTGAAAGTTCATAATGGTGTTTAGTGAGCATTTTGCTATGGATATCAGCAATCGGACTATCCCTTGGGTTTGCAAGTTGCATTTTTTTCAAAGATTTTATACCAGGACATACAGCCTGTTGCCTGTATGGTTCTCTGTGCTCATTCCATCTAGGTAATAACCACATGTATTCAAGAATTGACCTTTGATCGTGGTATGTTTGCGGAGTAATCATCGAGGCATGTACTCACAATATAGTCGTGTAATGATTGAATGAGAGACCTGTGTTCCATGCAGACTAGATGGCCACAATTGAGTGCCTCCCATGCGATACCTATTAAGACGTACTATATGTATATACATTTTGTATGTTTTCACCGGAGGGTGCTTGTCACACAGGACTGACTTGGCAACGTGCAATGCGTGGGCAAGCTGCTCATGTGATGTGCGTACTGTTCGTGCAACGCTTTATCATAGGTGATGCATGAGACACGTTATTCCCGGCCTAGCAAGAAGAATACTAAAAGAACAGGTTATACAATTTCATAACATGATAGTAGTCAGATATTTTTCTCGTGATAGATCCATATTCAATTCCTCAACCGTGGTAGGGTAAATGTCACAAGGTTTTTTTTTTCCTCTTTTTGAGGGTTTTTTTGTTTTTGTTTTTTTGTTTTGTTTTAATTTTAAGTTGCGAACTCCCCTTAAAATCCCAAACACACGTCTGTGTCATAATAAATTGTCGACTGGCATGGCACATATACGTTTTACTGAAGACACTGCAGAGCTATTCATTCCATAGATGTGCCACTAACACGTTTAGATTGCGGGCAACAGGCGACATTATTATATATATGAAAAGGTCCCCGGTGAGGTAAGCGGCCCCACAAAAGCGATCACTTTGAATCTTTGCGTTTTCCCTTATCATCATCTGTTTTATTTTGTTGTTGTTGTAGGTATTGTACATAACCCTTGTTATATCTTTTGTGAGTCACAGAAATAAAACCCTCCAGCAATGTTCGAACCTGTCACCTCTGAAAAAGTCTTGAATTAGCATATGAATAAGAAGCATGCATCGGTCCAAGCTTTTGTCTCTCAACCGACCAGTGACTAAGTTCCGGCAGAAGAACGGAGCCTAGATGTTGTTCGATTTAAAATTCCACCAGTTAAGGGTTTTTATTTATCATCACTGTGATGTCCCTGAAAATAAGCCCGATCCCCTCTTTAGCAGAGGCCATCTCCTTTACAGAGACCATTTTCCCAAACAGCAAGTATGGAGTTTAAACTTTCCCACTCAAGAAGTGCCACTGTTCTGTCTTCTGGTGCATTTAGGTGTGGCCAATAAAAGACAGGCCACTACATCGACGACCAGCCCCCCCTCCCCCCCCCCCCCCATACCGGAAGCAAGACTGTAGGTTCCGAACCTCTTTGATATGTATATGCACTGCCAACAGAATTTAGGTACACATCGAATGTTGGCCATTAGTTACATGTAACAGTCACTGTCTTGTGGATAAGGAATAGAACTCGTACTTACATTCACAGCACCAGAAGGTTTATGCCATTTAAATGAAGCGTATACGCCCTGGTATGTCGGGCTTTGAAACATGGTTTAAAAACGACAAAAAGTTATTATTTTCAGGCTGGTGTAACCGGTTTTTTCAAAATTACTGTTCAACTTACGGTGGTAAAAATAAACACAGACTTCTTAAAAATGTCAATACCAACAGGCTGAAAATTGAAAGGAAAAGACAGCAAGAAAGAACTTCGACAATCAATATGTGGTATTATGATTACTTGATTGTCGCAAAACAGTTGATTGTGCGAGGTAAATTTAAAAAATCAACCTTTGATGCACTTTGCAACAAAACAGTTACAGAATACTATTCCACACCCAGGAGTGCAGATGTTTGAGCGAAAATGTAAAAGGTGATGTCAATTTGGGTTAAGATGATTTTGTACGTTTTGAGATTTTTGGGATTTTTTAGTATAGCTATATATTATGTGGTACAGTTGCAAATTCTAGTATCAGTACAATCTGAAGTAATGAACGAAACATCTGTAATCTTAAATGGATAGTCAATGAAGCGTGTTAAACTTCAGATCTTGATTACAGACAATTTTATTGTAACTATCCGCACCAAAATTACCGTCTAGAATGCAAATACCTCTAAAACTAATTGTCTCATTTTAATGGACCAAAGCTATTTTGCTTTAAAAACTCGTAAGGGCATAACTGTGGCAGGGATTGTTTCAAGAATCAAGATAATATTTTAAATGCATATCAAAAATGTAACAGTCCCGCAAAGGTTACCATTTTTAAAAACAGTTATTTTTTCTGTATTTTGTATCACTTTGGTAAACAAAAAAATATACTCTTATGAAACATACCTGCTATGTTTTGACAGATAAATGTACTGATATCATAATAGTAGTTGATTGGTCTTTCTATCTTGCATAGTTTTAAAAATACATTTTTTTTTTTAAATCACAAAACACAGTTTTACCAAAGACGTTTTTGTCTAAACAAGCAGTTTTGGATTCTGAGATCCGTCTTTGTGCCGACATATTATCCTAAGCCTTGCGGTGAATTGCGTATATAGGTTTATAAGCTAGGTATGCATAGATCTGTAGCAGCCGAGATGTGAAGCCACTTCGCAGGTCGGAACTTACCTTAAACTTTTACACAGCGTTTGTGCATTTCATAATGCCCGGGTCAAACACGGAGACTTGGAATTATTTTTCCGCATCATCGTTCTGGTTGTGTCCCGGGCATCCGAGTGTCCGCGACCAAAGTAACTGCTCGACAGTTTGAGACTGTATATCTGACACGTGTTTGGACTATCCTTGCCCCGTCAGAATAACCCTGAATTCAGCAGCTTTATTTGATCAGCTACGTGCTCTTGACCCAGGATATCTTGTTCTGAAGACCACCAACACGGTATCTATTGAGAGCATTTTCCAATGCAGGAGACACATATTGAAGCAGATGATACTTAAGATGGGAACTTTTCAGTTTGAGTCGAAAATCTTCATCGCTCCAGGCAAATCGTGTATCTTTTTACAACAGATCTAAGTATCATGGTTCCACCAGACATGCTACAGTCACAATGAAGGACATCACTTAACGCGGCCAGCAAAGCTACCTACATGTACCAAGCTAACAAGCGATGTGATGACAGGTCGGAAATTCTTGTAAAGCAAAAATAAGTCTTGTTTCTCAACTTATTACACTGAAATGTAAACCAACTCTGTCAATCCAAGATCGCCATAGCAAACAACGCAGAAGGTAAAATACACAAGAATTAATGTTGTACGACAACAAGCCGAAATTGTAAATCAGCAGGCAACCGAATCAGAAGTACAATGAAGCGCGAAGGATTTTCTTCTAACTTTCAGTGGGGACGAAGAACGTGCTTTGTTCCATAGATGAAGCAGTATCACAGCCAAGGAAAGTTCCTAAGCTTTTTTCCATGCTGATGCCTCGGACATCGGTCATACATGCATTTTTTATACATTCATTCGACAAATCAACCTTCTGTCACCACTCATCACACATGTATTTTGGATACTAGCTCTTCAAATTATCCAATTGGGACTACCCTACACGTACACGGACCTGCCTGGCATTTTGCAAATTATGGATTGCGCACCCAATGGTTTGTAAATGAGGATAGTAATGGGACGATCTTGAGGGGTCCATAATATATGAAACCAAGAGTATATATTTTGCAAATATTTTAGAGCATCAATAATAATATGATACATGCTGTTTTATGGTAAACATTATTTATTGTCCCTCTTACTATCTCTCAATCCTAGTCAGGACAATCTTTGCAAGCCGGACCATGAATAAATAACGATCGTCAGCAAACAGTGTCAGACCACGTGCTAAGCATTTTGAGATCGAATACAATCGTCTGAAAACTTGGGTACATTTGGTTTTATTCAGTCCTCATAGGTTATTTTCCTCCATGCATATTGCAAACAGTGCTGAAAGTACCTGGCCGCGATCCACTTTGGTATCCAAATCAAATGTAATTTTGTGAGACTGTCCCACAATGTATTGTACCATGTTCAATATGGCGCTCACCAATACGTGCATGATTTGCCAGAATATCGTGTTGCATTTGGATTTGTAACTAACGATGATAACTGCTTCAGACACAACCGAGAGGGCAAATCAAAGTTAAGATAGTAAGCCATGTTTCAAAAATACTTTGACGACCGGTTGCCGTGGTACTCGGAGAACAGACACCTGGAACCTAGCGAAATATATTGACAGCAATCACCAAACAAACGTGGTTATGCAGCTATACCGGGGCTATTCTCTTTCACCGAACAACCATAGCTAAACAGCTATGCTGTTTACCCGGCCCAAGTTAACCCTCCAGACAAGTTGAAATAAAATGCTCTGTTTTAGTTGACTTTGCTGTAAAATAACCTGACACGACAGCCACTTTCTCGATGAGATCTCTCATGGTCGATCAATTTTTATTAGGGAAGAGTGGTTTAAAACTTTTCTTTTTCTGTGTCATAAAATTTATTTAGGGTCGGGCCCTTTTCAGTAGGGTCGGTCGGGTTACTGGAACCACACATAAATTTTTGTTAAGCCTTAGGTAACTAGGACATTTGTTCAAACATGTTTAAAAGGGACGTGTTTTCCCCTTTTACACATTACCTCCTTTGATGTCAGTATAATTTGTTACTTGGGCACAGCTAGAGGCACTTGTTACACATGAAAAATACAACCTGCCACGTAGTTGGCTATTCACACTTGGGTTATTACCTATCTATCAACACGAATGCTCAATGACAATGTTTCAATTTTAAAATTCGTTAAGTATATCTGAATGAGTAGAACATGCAATTTTTAATATAAAACATCTTTGATGTTTGACGTGGGCACTATTCGGCACCCAAGACCTTTGGGGCAGTTGCGGGTGTGAACTGCGAAGCACTGTTCGCGTAATAAGTCCCCCTTTCATGCACTCTTAGTTCAAGCAACACAAAAAAGGGTCGTTTAGTCTCAGATGACCCGAAGGTGTAATGGTTAAGACAGGTTATTCATACGGCACACCTGTTCAGACCCATTCAGAATACTTTGATTCATTATTATTATTATTATTATTATTATTATTATTATTATTATTATTATTATTATCATCATCATCATCATCATCATCATCATCATCATCAGCAGCAGCAGCAGCAGCAGCAGCAGCAGCAGCAGCAGCAGCAGCAGCAGCAGCAGCAGCAGCAGCAGCAGCAGCAGCAGCAGCAGCACCTGCCTTGTCATTATCATGATCAATATTAGGAGAACGCATCTAAAAGCTTAGTGCAGTTATTGCATATAAGCCAAAGATAAAATAACCTCTAGTTTAACTGAAATCATTTAAAAGACAGGTTCAATGGATGCATGGTTTAAATTTCCAGATTGGCGCTATATACCACCATCATTCCGTATTTGTGGTGTAAATTATTTGTTTTGAGACTTCAATTTCATGTGTTTCTAACAGAAATTATCACTGTTTACCTGGATTTGTCATATGACCTAAAATATAACTCCTTTTTCAGTGCCTTAGGATTGATTTTTTATTTTTGTTTGTACACATATTGATTTTGATACCTGTTCTGTAAATTAACATGAAGGAACTGTAATCCAAAGTTCCATCAGCAAAATTTATTCCTGCCCATGATTCGAGTGTGCAAACTCAACTATGGGAAGTTTTCTAACAGAAAAAAAAACAAAGAATAAAGCGAACAGGAAACCAAACAAAACTTTAAAAACAAGAAAAAGAGAGAAAAACCAAAAGCAAAACAAAAAAAAATCTTCTTTCTAAAATAATATTACCTTTTATGTGTTTATGTGAATCATGTCATCCAAAAATACGTTATTGCCAAAAGTACATTGTGACGAACAATGATATCATGCTTTGGTTCTCGCCGGTAGAAAATAGAATTTTGTAACAAAAAGCAATCGTGATAACACTTAAAAGGTTTGTCAACAATATTAGGAGTGGTAATTTTTCCGCTGCTGGAAGAAGTTAGGAAAAAAACCATGGTGAGAATAAACTAATTTTAAGCACTCCTAGAAAGGGAGGGTTCTCGATGTTCAATAATAGCAGTAATTAAAAATATCATAAAAGCTTCTCCCAGAGGTAAGGACGTACTCTTTCTTATCTCTGTTCTCAAATATTTTGGAGCTCCAAGGTGTGACAACGAAAGCGGCACATCAAATGTGTTCTTCACCAGGGGAACTGAGTTGTACAAAGGTGTGGGATAAACGTGATTTACATCCTGACGAGGCACAACCCATCCAGTTTGGTCCTGAAATAGATATCAAAGGAGCCATCTTTTACTGTTTATATTAAAGTTGTCTGGGCAAAGCTTTTATGTATTGGTTTCATAACGTTTTTTTTTGATGAGCGATTTCTCAAAAATTGATTTATCGATTTTAACCCCTCCCCCCCCCAAAAAAAAGGTTGTGGAAATGAAGCCCAGCTAAGATTCGTTCTTTTCACGTTTGGCGAAACATTTGTTAACGCTCTTATGGGCTGTGCAGACAGAGAACAGATTCCTCTCCAGAGAGTAGCATGCAACCCGCAGTTTAGATTTAACTATTTTTTTTTTTTGTAGAAAAGTTAAGATACCGAACCAGTATGTTAGCCACATTTTCCAGCTTATAAGTCAGAAATTAAATGAACAAACCGTGAAAAACTTACACACGCGACCCCTTCATCAAAATAATAATAATAATAATAATAATAATAATAATAATAATAATAATAATAATAATAATAATAATAATAATAATAATAATAATACTTGACCGGAAAAACCACATCATTTCTTTACCCTGAGGGTGTATGCTTTATCTAAAACCCCCAGCTAAACTAACTATAATCGACCAACTACATGTATACAGGTCCAAACACATAAAAATCAAGCCAGTAGGACCTGTTGAGGACAGCGCTTGGTCTTCGCCCCTGCCACCTCACAGGCCACTCCAAGGTCAAGGTTGTGCTGAAATGTGAAAAGCACTCTGATTAAACACATGTCAATTCGACTAAAAGCAGCGCAACATGTACTTTGAGAGATCTGTGTTTACTTGACACAGCAGTTTGGTGTAACATTTTGATGAATTATGCTGTATAATAACGTTTTGATCGGGCCAGCGGTCACACACAATTGGGGGTGGAGAGGCATGGCTCGTATTTCGAAAAGAGGAATCAAATCAAACCAAAACTCAGTTTGATGTGGTCTTGTCAGGCGTGTATTTAAGCGCTCTATATGTAAATATTTAAAGGAGACTGACTGCAATTTAAGCATTTTGTCCCGACGGATCTGACGCCGACGTACCGCTACATGTTTAAATATCAGGAACTGTTGGACGTTGATATATGGCGTTACCTTCTCATATCAATTTCTCACTGTGATCAGGAAAATAAAATGGTAAAATCAATAGTTCGGGTTTATCAAACAGACGAGTTTCAAAAATCCCAGTATTATCTTTTAGGTTTAAAACGAGATATGCTTTTTGAAAGTGACATGCTATCTCGGCCCTAGACGAGGCGATCCTGGATTGTATAAATCCACAACAATGCTCTCTTTTCGAATATAGTTGACATTATCAAAAAGTGTTTGTAGGACTATCAAGTTTATTGTACGTCCGTCCGTGGTCTCTCCCGAGTAACATTTTCTAATTCCTCGCCCAATTCGCATGTCCGATCCTCTTCAAACTTGGTGGGGATCTACATTGGGTAGGTTTCTGTCAGGTTTTTGCAAATAGCTATGCTCCAGTATTTTTTTTTTCTTTTTGGGGGTTGGGTGGGTGGGTATTTGGCAAAAAAAAAAAAAATGACCTCAAATCGTTGGGCCAGTTAACTAGAAATTGTAAAGCGGCCCTTCTGGAGACCCCGTAAGGCCTAATTTGTTCATCAACCGGCGCTGCAACTGTTTTCTATTTTGTTTTTTTTTACATCTCTTACATTATTTTTGATATTTCCTTGAAAATAGTAAGATTGAGCTGAAACATGGCGGGAAATGTACCCTGTTAAAGGATCAAACGAAGTTGCTCACTAGGTGGTGATGCTCAGATCACTGCTGTTTAACGATTTTTTTAAAAATTCCAATTTACATTCCTACCGATTACAATTAAGACAACGGGGATTGCAATGGTACTTCTCCACTGCAAACTTAGTGAGGATGTTTAATTGGTGGGTATCTACGACGTTTATTTGAATGGACATTCTCCAGTGATGTTTGAATTTTTATGAGGGTGTTTTCCTTTTACGGAACAAAATTTGAAAAACAAATCTTTAAAGCCCTTAGGCCAATTACAAATTGCATAGCTAGCGCATGGGAACCCCTAAACTTTCATTTGTTCACCAGGTGTTGCTGCAATATATTTTTTTTCTTCTGAATTTGTGCTTGATTTAGCTAGTTTAGGCCTCTCCAAAACCGCCCCTCAAATTAATCTAAAATTTTGTAAAAAGTTTCTTTTTGGAAAGTACAGACAAAGGTGTTCAGTATGTAACGTTACTCTGGATCCCTAATTTTCACGATTTTTTCTTTTTTATTTCATGTGGGAAACTTATCGGTTGATACATACTTTTTGTATTGATTGCTTTGTCTGTCAATGTGGACTGCCACAGTCATTCGCCTTTTGATCTTCAAAATGGTCTGCCAGATCCACTCCAATTTTAATGGAGATGTACCACGGGTAAGGTTCTACAAATTCTTTTCTTTTCTTTTCTTTTCTTTTCTTTTCTTTTCTTTTCTTTTCTTTTCTTTTCTTTTCTTTTCTTTTCTTTTCTTTTCTTTTCTTTTCTTTTCTTTTCTTTTCTTTTCTTTTCTTTTCTTTTCTTTTCTTTTCTTTTCTTTTCTTTTCTTTTCTTTTCTTTTCTTTTCTTTTCTTTTCTTTTCTTTTCTTTTCTTTTCTTTTCTTTTCTTTTCTTTTCAAGGCCTTTCCGATACCACGCTTCTAATACCTTCCAAATTGCACATGTGAACAACTGGGGGTCCCCTGAACCTTAATTTATTCACCAGAGGACGCTGCGACTTATCTATTTTCGTGAATTTATGCGCTTTTGCTGTTTTCGATTTCTTGATTGATTTTTGGATTTTTCAGGGATTTGTTAACTTTTTTAGCAAAATTATAAAACAAAAGATATTTTTCTCTGGAACCACTCGGTCAATTACCTTGAAATTGCATGCAGACAACTTTGGGTATAATGTCAGGATTTGCACAATACATCGGTAACTGCAACTTCATTCCTAAAGTGACAAGGCCACTTGTCGAATTTTACTGTTCGATTCATAACTTCCAAACTGTATTGAGCGAGGAACTATTTTAGCCAGGGATTTGATTATTGCGTCGGTGTTGGATATGTGTAGTGTTCAGGAAAATGGGGACATTGATCTAATGCAAAGGACCATTTCACTTTGTGCGTGCAAGGTCAGTTGAGCAGAAAACTCTCACAGTCCTCCTTTTTTAACATCATCTGCTCTGGAAACCGTCTGGATGTATGTGTATTCCTATTAACCAATCGCTTAAAATTTCGGGATACTTTAAATAAAATACCGCTTGCTGATGAAATGTGGTCCCAGTTCGTTAAACGCAATCATTTAGTTAGGCCGTTTTCTTCCTTCTTTTTTTTTTCTTTCAAAATGATCCCCTTTGCGTTTCATTTTACTATTTTGTGGTTATTTGGAACATTTAGGTGAAATGCAGCCACCAGAAGAAGATCAAGGTCATTCCAAATTCAAATTTTCATTCACTCCCATCACAAGTTTCATTTGGATAATGTAATGTGTGAATATCGAGTCGATTTACCAGTATACAAAGAGCACACACACACACACACATACAAACACACAAAACTTTTCACTTTGCACTGATTGATAGCATAAAGGGAAAGGGGAGGGCTATTGCCACCTCAAGTGGCTAATGAGGTATTCATAGATATACATGGAGCAAGGCAGAACACATATTTTATTTCCTTCTAAGCCCAAGGAAGAGAGCAACACCTCAGCCAGAGGTACCCGGACATGCCTGGGTCACAAAGAGACAGGAAGAAAAACTAATTATCACATGACCACTGCAGATTGACATCACACTCAAAAGTAATGTCCACCTGGCTTTGTCTGGTTTTGTTCGCTTTGGGATTTGAAGACGTTTTGGTAGACATACACGGTGCCTGCCACATTGGACTGTGTTAACCGTTACATTCTAATTACACATACTATAGGTAGCTGCATCGTTGTTTCATGTTGGTATATCTCCAAAACTAAGCCTTTGAATATTTTTTTCAAGATATCTCCAAAACTTCACATATACCACGTACCCCCAAAACGCTTGTGTTTATGTAGCATTTTTAATTCTGGGTTCCACATTTAGTGTAGATAGATAATGCAAACCCTTGCAGTGAATTGATTATATAGGCTTATCATGTTAGAAAGGCATATATCTGTGACATTTGGTGCAAACGTGAAGTCACTTTCCTGCCTTTGGATATTACTCAAAAAGAGCCCACCCACAAAGCAAAAACAACACTTTTTCTGCAAGACTACTCTTTGCCTTAAGAAGAAGAATACACGAAGAAGGCGTCAGGGATTTTGACACATGCTGCATGGAATAACGCAAAACATACAGTAATTGTACGTCATGACCAAGGAACCTACTTTAGCCGACGTCTTGTTTTGAATGAACTCGACATCAACGTATTTGTTCCCATGCATGTCTGGTACAGGTGATAAGTATTTGAATGATGATAACAATGTTACACAATGGATTGCTTTCACATGTAATCGGCATTTCTGAAGTTGCCCTCCTTTCCACCAACCTCATAATATGCCACAGTCTGGCCCCCAGACGTGTCTATTCCATATGACGTTTTACATGTTGAAGTCTGTTGCTGATTGCCATCGGCGAAATACCTTCAATTGGCTTTTTCGGCATTTTTTCAGTAAGACTTTTTATGATATAGAGAAAACCACCTCTATTCATTTTATTTTTGTGTAGGATGCCCCCATTGCAACTGACGCGTCTGTCGCACATGTATGTAACTTATTTCTACAAAACTAATAGAAAGATAAAATACAAAAAATCCTACCTCTAGTCATCCAGAACGTGTGTGTTTTTTTTCTGCTAAGACGCAGCTGTCATGTTGTGACCAACATTGTTTCAGACATGAAATGATATTATTTCACATATTTACTCAGTTGTTATTAAAAAGTGAGCCTATTCCATAAAAACTTCAGGGGCATTGGTTTTTCTATGATGATGATAATGATGATGATGATGATAATGATGATATTTATTATTATTATTATTATTGTTGTTATTATTATTATTATTATTATTATTATTATTATTATTATTATTATTATTATTATTATTATTATGATTGTATACGTTAAACCTATTATCAAGTTTGATCTTCATGTAGCAAAACGTAAATTCCTTAGAGCTCAGAGCAAAGTTTATTCCACCAAAAGATGTTTAGGTGCGCAATCAGAGGAGGGTTAAGGAATCTTCAGCGGATGTTAATGACCCCAAATGCACACGTGAGCCTCCCTACTTTTTTCCACAAAATTGTGCTATTTGACCCTTATAATATACAAGAATGCGGGATTTTGTTATTTTTTCTTCAAAGAAAACATCCTGTCCCAGATTTCCCTACAGTAACTTCGCGCCTTCGACACCCGTTACAATGACTATTTTGGGGGCGCAATCCCCCGTGAAATAAATAAAGTATGAAAATGGTACATCAACATCAAAACAAATAAAAGAGAAATAATAAAGTTACGTGGAAATGGGCTAGAAGGCTCCCTTAGGACAAAATGAGGTCGCCATTATTAGATCAAAATTAAGACGTAAAAGGTAGGATACAGGCAGTAAAATAAATTTCTTGCAGCAGCAGTACCATGTGTAAGCACATATAACAGTTCCAAATAGTATCATAAGTACACATAGTTTCCACTAAAGTAATTCTTACAGTACCTACCCATACCTTGGCGTGGCGATAATGTAGGTATATTTTTAAACTTCTGTAACTATCATGCTTCTGGTATTTGCAAGACTATTCGTGAACAATTTAGGGGAAAACGGGGTTTACATCGCGGTATGGACATATTTTGACATTGTTTACGCTGATATTTGTTCGATTCATATTTTATTGGTAAACTGTGCGACGTAGCTTAATAAGACATTGATAGTTTATTTATCCATGATAAACCCATGTTTTGAAATCACAAAATATATCGATTGTTTAAGGTAAAATCGTCAACATATCGGTAATTGTGGGTAAATGGTGATCTTTGAATAAAGAATCGGTATATGCATTACACTTATTACATGTTAATGTTGTAAAAGCGGGGGGTTTTTTTTTGTTATTTGTTTGTTTTTTTTTTTCAATTCGAGAGAATTAGGCTGCATCAAAACTCACCTGAACACTAAGATCCTGGTTAATATACAGCATTATGAGTCACAAATGAGATTTTCAGCACTCATTGGAAATATGTTCTTGGATTTATTTAGACCATACAGGTCAATTTTAAGCCAAAATGTCATTTTTGATGTCAAGGTTCACTTCAGGTAGAGGTCATCTCAAGGTCAAATGTCATTTCAAGGTCAAAGGCCACTTTCGATGGTGGCTTTCTTCTAGCCATAACTTGGTCAATTTTGATCGAGTTTTGATCATGTTGGGCTCAAATTGTAGCTATTGTAACACTGCACATTTATAAAATTTAAATGTGACCTCTGAC
The DNA here is from genome assembly GCA_964020975.1 of Hermodice carunculata. Lineage (NCBI taxonomy): Eukaryota > Metazoa > Annelida > Polychaeta > Eunicida > Amphinomidae > Hermodice > Hermodice carunculata. The sequence continues at coordinate 33,896,072 of OZ026612.1, forward strand.
GTTCAAAGGTCAAGGTCATGTCGACCTTTGAAAGTTTCATGCAGTCATAACTTTTGGCCAATCTCCATCCAATTCTAATCATGTTGGACTCAAAGTGTAGGTATTGCCAGACTGGACATTTTTATAAAACATGTAACCTCAAAAAAGGCAAAGATCAAGGTCATTTGGCCCTTCGAAAGTTTCATCTTGCCATAACTTGGTCAATTTTACTCCGATTTGGTTCATGTTGGGCTTAAATTGTGGGTATTGTAACACTGTGCAATTTACATGTGACCTGTAAACTCCATACAAGGAGTTTGGCCGTTTTATACACAGAAATGAAGATGTTTAAATTATGCAAATTAGGTGCATTTGAAATTTTCAATCTTGAATGACTTCAAAGCTATAATATATAGTGATGCCATTCCAACTGCTACTCCTGTGTTATGGAATAGTTGTACATTGCCATACTAATATGCTTCGAAGACACACACACTGATTTGCTATGCAGAAAGTCATATTTCCTAGTTTCTTTCTTTCTTTCTTTCTTTCTTTCTTTCTTCTTTCTTTAAAGTGTGTGTGTCAGCACACACGTTTCTGTTTTTCTAGGAATTCTTTCTTTCTTTCTTTCTTTCTTTACAAGCAAATTTGTCCGACATTTCATTTGAAAAGTATAACACGTAGAAACTCCAAACTTGGCACAATTATACTTCTAAAGATAAAGTCTGGCCTTTTTATAATGAGAGGTCATGCTTTTCAAAATTATGCAAATGAGGGCTAATTCAAGTTTTAAATCTTGAATATGTTATATACAGTCCATTCCACCTAACTTGAGCTCTGGGGGCCGTCTCATTAGTTGTGACCACAGTGCTGGTGGGCCAAACAGCCTATCACTGACCTCTTTGCCCTGCCACTCAACCCGGCTGCTATAATTAGTGGTGTTTGTAAACAGGTCCACATGGGTGCTGCTATAGACATTTATATGGGTTTTATTATCACTTTTGTAGCCTCAAATAATTGGATTTTTTACAAAATAATCCGGCTACAGGGACACAATTTTACTGTGGAGCTGGCCCTGCTATGTGTCTGCCACCCCACCAAACACACATGAGCAGTGACAGTGAATGATTGGTATCAAATGGCCAGCTTATTCCAAAGTCCTGGCAAGTGTAATCACATCAAAATAAACCCTACCCTTTCCGACTTAAGCTTATGTGTATTTTATTACCCCCAATAGATTTCACTTCACCAGTTTCAATCTTTAAATTATGGGCGCTTATTCTAAATCGAGTGATTTTTTTCTGTAATGAACGGTCCTTAATTAAAAGTAGATACCGTTTCAAAGTTTCTTTTAAGTTTCGCATAATTTCTTAATTTTTTGTCTTCTCTACGATTATTTTACATAGATTTCGCCTACTGAATATTGAATCTTCGTTTTAATCTTTTGTCCAAATTTTTTAAAGGAAATTCCTCAGTCTTAGAGCCGACATTCTCCCAAATTCTGTTAAAACCAAACATCTGGAATACATATCTTAATGACAATATGCATTTAAATTTTCCCGTTTCAATATTATCAACGTTGCAAAGGAAGTAGTCATAAAGCAATGTATCGGTTCTCATGTGCACAATTCGTAACAAATTCTTTCACATTTTTGGATATATTTTAAGAGCCAGGGTATATTCACCTAATTCGCTTAGTACTGCTATATTCGTAGCTTTCTTGTGTACACCCAAACGGAAACGCAGGAAACTTAGATGGACTTTCTCGAAAGATGAATGTAATTTAAATAGCTGCCAATTTCGTTATCTGCTATATATTTATCCAATGGTAGCTCATATGGTCCCAAAATTTCACAGGCATATGTAAAAATCGGTGTTATCAATTAATGAATCAAACTCAACAGAGTAGGTAAATTTATGTTAGAATTAATAAATAATTCCTTAAGTCTGGATAAGGATCGCAATGCTTTATCACTAAGTGCTTTTATAGCTTTAGGGAAAGAACCATCGTTTCTAATTTCTATTCCTAAATAACAATAATCGTGTACAATTTCCAAAATGTCGTTTTCTAAAGAAAATTTTCTTTTTAATTTTCTACCAGTCTCATTAAAGATCATTACTTTTGATTTCTGTATATACCCTGTCAGATTCCATGTCTTACAGTATTTGTTGAGTTTGTTTAGGCTATTTTGTAGACCACTTTCACTTTCAAATGAGATGATTGGACCACAACGGAACGGTCTAATATCAATTTACCTGATGCCATACATTAAATAGCGCATGCGCTGAATGGTCTTTAAATGGCACTATGCTTGTAAACAAACCCACGTGTTTCAACCCAAGAGTGGTCACAGCAAAATATATATATAATAATAGACACCTTGTGGTTTTGGGCCAGGGCAAAGGTCAAGGCAGATAGAGGCAATCCCCAAAAGCCCGCATGTTCATCAGCATTGACATGCATGATTTAACAGAATGGCAGGTCGCATGTGGTCCCACGAGTAAACTTTAGCAGTAATAGAAATGTTGGCCGAAGAAAATATACAACTGCAACTAAAAAGCTACAAGAAGAACAAGGCCATCTACAAAGACATCACCAATCGACTTATGACAAAGGGATACGGGAGATCATTAAAGCAATGCCGCTCGAAAGCAAAGCGCTTAGAAACTGAAATCTGTTGGAAAGCACCGATGCAATTGGTAAGGGTTGCTTTTATATACAAAGTTAATGAAAAAAGGGCAGTTTCCATTCGCAAGTTGAAATAACGTTATGATGCGTTCATATTATGGCAAAACACCACCGGTAAGTAAATCGTTATCACTGGTAATATGAAAGGACGAAATCGGAATGGTATCATTGTACATTCTTACCGATTTCCAAAAATATCCCGGTGTGTGCGAATCGAAAAACGTAACGTTACGCACTGGTTGTTGTGTATGAAACCCCCCATATATGTCAGCCCCGTTCCCCAAACAGAGTTTTCCCAGCCTCCGGAATACACAATATGCGGTTTGATTTAGTGCCTAACAAAATGCTTAATCATCTTAGCATATATTTGTTTCAAATATCATCAGTTGAACATTATTCCATTACGTATCCACACTTGCATTGACAGACTCAGCTGGATGAAAAGGTGACAGTCATGCTCTTCACACTAGCACACTTAGATCGACATACACAGAAGTCGTCGTGCTCAGTATATTTATAACAAGGATCAATTTGGAGTACCTCTGTATTCGCTTCTTAACTTGCTATGGTTAAATAGAATAATATTGATCCTAAGGTATGAGTGTATATGACAAAACAAAAACAACACCGACAGAGAGAAAGGGGAGGGGGGAGGGTGTTTGCACGTAGCTGCAGACTGTGGCTTTTCCAAGAACAGTTTCATTGCCCTTCGACTCCTTGGGTGCTGAACCTTATCCCCCTCGGAAAGGCTACATGTCTGAGGCTATACATGTTCGTACTCAATGGCCCCGTTCCATCACTTGATGATGAAGAAGAAGAAGAGCGGTGTCTTTGTTTCAGTGCAGACTGGAAAGGTATCCTGACGTCATTTGGAACATTAGTAAACACTGTGCTCAATGGCCACCCGTTGGGTCCAAAAAGTCATTGTCTTCTAAATTGGAGAGAGCAAAGGGGACAGCCTGAAGGTTACACTTGTCTGCAACCTGTAAGACAAATGTAGAAAAGAACAGGTTGATAAGTAGGTACCTGGGCCATGTACAAAGGATAAAAATCCCCGGCAGGTGTCTGCGGTTCAAATCAGTTTTGAGTGAAGTCTATGTATCCCGCGGGCAGTCTACATCAGTGGTGCCATGGTACTTGTGCACCCATTGGACAAGTAACCTTTTCATCAGGAAGTGATCATACTAAAGTTTTTAGAATCAATACTTTCTCAGTTTAAAAAAGGGAGGGGACGGGAGGGGAGGGGAGAAGAGAAGAGAAGAGAAGAGAAGAGAAGAGAAGAGAAGAGAAGAGAAGAGAAGAGAAGAGAAGAGAAGAGAAGAGAAGAGAAGAGAAGAGAAGAGAAGAGAAGAGAAGAGAAGAGAAGAGAAGAGAAGAGAAGAGAAGAGAAGAGAAGAGAAGAGAAGAGAAGAGAAGAGAAGAGAAGAGAAGAGAAGAGAAGAGAAGAGAAGAGGAGAGGAGAGGAGAGGAGAGGAGAGGAGAGGAGAGGAGAGGAGAGGAGAGGAGAGGAGAGGAGAGGAGAAGAGGGAGGGGAGGGGAGGGGAGGGGAGGGGAAGGGAAGGGAAGGGAAGGGAAGGGAAGGGAGAAGTGAGAAACCTTTACTGATCAGAATGGGATTCAGGTCGGATTTCCATTGAAAAGGTTCAGATGTTTAACGTCTGACATACATTATAGGTCAGTATTTGACCAAGACATACATTAAGGTCAGTATTTGACCCGCACAAACGTTAAGGTCAGTGTTTGACACAAAGCATACTCTCCTAGCTGATGTCATTATAATCTAAAAATAACAGAAGGCTGCGAGACATAATTGACCGCTTTTGAACCTTTGATGTATTCATTTGGCTGTTGAAACCCTGTGTTTTCAGACTTTTTTGCACCGAACGTGATAACAGTAATTAGGTCTACATGATCTTAATGTACAGATTCAGACGTAGACGGTGACTGGATTGGGTATGGAGCGTGGAAAATTGGATTTTTTTTCTCAAGAATGACAAGGAAATGTGGCTCTGTTGCTCCTACCTATATAATACGATTAAAAATGAACAAAAGCATTGAAGCAGACTTTGTAAACCTGTGCACCTGTAACGGTTTTGAGGAGAAAGAGGTGAAAGATGTCATTTGCATTTTAAAGCAAATATGATTTTGTCAGGAAGCGAAAAGGTACATGTAGATAATGGACACTCAAAGCGTCCGCCTACATTGTCAAAGTTCAAAGTCACTTGCATTCGACAGTTTCGCTATATCATGGTAACCGGACAAAAAGGCCCATTGCCCAGACAGCACGTCTTCATTCATCTGGGAGACCTTCCTTCGTATGTACGACACGGTTATTGTCTTCTGCGTTTCTGTATTCTGCCAAATATTATTTATATTTGTTTTTGACAAAGGGTCAGGACTCAGGACGCCTGACCAGTGCATGGAAATTTATAACAATCGTACGAAGGTGAATTCATTTGCTCTGTATAAAAAGGCAGCACGAACAAGCAAAACGTATGATTTTATCGCGCTGTTTTGACCAAAACTGCTTGAAAGATATATTACTATGGTCTGCGATGCACCTTGACATCTGTAACTGCGATGCAAACTCTGATGTACACGATGACCTCTTTGGTGTTTATTGGCATATTATGAATGAAGCAGTTCCATGCTCTCTTGGTTATCTAGTTTTGCTGTTAGTCTGATGCCAATTAACAACAGCTTGTCAGAAAAAGAGCAATTGGGAATTCATTGGTCTATATTCATGAAGTTTTGTTTTATTTTGTGAAAAAAAGTGAACTGAGCAAGTCTGATCTGCCTTTAGGGTGATGAAACAATAAATAAAATGGCGGGGCGGGTTGTGGTGTTGGGGTTGAAAAAATCTACGCATATACGTAATACGTACGAAAGTTTAAAACTTCCCGCTTCTTGTGTGATGTGAGGGGCTTCAATTTTGTTTAAGCTAGCAAAGTTCCCAAAGGACATGGATGCCCCCACCTGCCATTGCCCTCATCAGCATTGGACAGAGTAGCATGTATTTGGTGTAAGATCTTTACATGGATATAGTAATTATACACTTACAACTTTTCATAAACTGATTGATATTCCCATCAAATTTCATGGCTATGCCTGGAATACTTTATGAGTTAAACATGGCACAAGTTTGACAAGAACCAATACTCTTTTTCATACAATTGCCATTTTCACTAAGTTAATCTATGGTTATCAACAGAGGATGATCAGCCCAAGAGATAAACAAAACGGCGATACATCTTTAAATGTTGATTAATGTTGCCATCCAGTTTCGTAGCTCTACTTTAATCACTTTGTGAAATACACGTCACCATTTTCACTGAATAGACATTTTCATTAAGATAATTAATAAAGAATGAACAGAGGTTAATTAACCCAAGAGACAAACAAAACCTAGGTGCACATCTACATTTTTGACAAATTATTCTATATTCGGTCCCCCCCTCCCACCTTGTTGAGATATGCGCGACACAAATCTGACAAGTCTAGGGTCGATTCGACATTTTCACTAATTAGTGATTAATTATCATAGAGTTATTAATCCAGGAGACAAAAAAGCAGGTGCACATCATATATTATGGGCTACGTGCGACACAAATCCGACAAATCCCACGTGGAATCAACATTTCCCTTAACTTCATTGATGATCAATTAACAAAATAAGTAATTTAAGAGACAAACAACAACAGGTGCACACATTCATATATTGATAAATGTTCCCGCAAGGTTTCATGGTTTTGTAGACACGCGCGACACAAATCTGACAATTTTAATGTCCGACGGAAGGACGGATGGACAACGGTAAATGTATATGCTCCCCTTCTAGGCAGGGGCATACAAATTGGCTAACAGCTAATAAGGAACTCAATTTAACTTATTTAACGAATGTTTGTTTTTTTTTTTATATAAATCTACAGGTTATATAACTTTACAGGCATAACTCATTTTTGTTGTGTTTCAGGAAAGATGAGTTATATTTATGTTTTGATGTGTAGACTGAACAAAGCTTTTAATCCAATTTTGTTTTGTAAACATTTAAAATAAATACCAGAATCTTAGATTTTTTCAACCTCAAAGCGCGTCAAGTCCCAAGTTCTGAGACGCGATTTTTGCTAATTTAAGTTGACATGTTTTTAACTTCAGCATTCTTAAATATTTGTTCTTGTATTTCTTATCTGGTTCACGTTTCTGTACCAATGTGGCAGATCCAGAAGTGCTTTGTACAAAAGATATATTTTGTATAAAATTAGCTTTCGATTATAATTTGCTTTTTAACTTTACACTCCACCTGTGAACAAAACACAGCCCATGCCCGTGTTTGAAAACACAAATTCAAACTTATGTGGCGTTTCTATCATATACCTGAAACAAATAAATGCGGGGCACGTGGAGTAAGCCCAATATTTTGTTGTCTCTGTGGCTTGTGGTCACGGAATTGCCTCATGTCACCTCCCCTCACTGGCCTCCGTGACACACAGATCGGCAAAGCGTGAGAATTACCTCCTCGTGTTTTAGGAAACTCGTGGGCAATCTCTAGTTCAATAAATATTTCGTCCCACGCTGTCAATACACCTGTTTAAAGTACCTCTTAAGGTGAGCAGTAGGTCTTACGCTGCGGATCATTATGAAGCAGCTGAGGTGTACACGGTTCCCATCCTTCACACAAGAAATGTCCAACTGCTCGAACAGTCCCCCATCCTCCCCCATCTTTAAGTATGTACCTTGATTTTGTGGTTGGCCAACAGGGAATTTAACGGGTTCACTGCAGTTGAATGCATTGCTTCCTGGGATAGGAGGAATTATGAGGAAAAAGAAACAAAATGCCACATTACGATAATCTGACTTGAATGTTTCAAACGGTACAGTCTGATAGTCACAGGCCAGAAAGTCAATGCATACTGGAATTCCAGGTAACGTCTTTAGTCTAGCACCAATTTGGCCTTGTTTTTGTTATCGTTATTGTTAATTTTGTTGCTCGGTGAACTTAACAATGGCGAACCAGGATAACGTTTAGGGACATGATTATAAAACAATGGCAAGATCTGCTTTCAAAATTACTTTTAAAACCTAACACAGTCATGAACAGTGAGATAAACAGTGAAAACGGTTCAGCGTTAGCCTCGGGCGCTGATTTTGGAACATATTTTGACGGAGGTTGTAACTGTCTATTCTGCAAGTCAAATTTCATTAAGACCAAAGAATTTCACTGTAACGTTACTAAAGAGATTTTCAAATTGAGAAACCCCAGATCGGAAAGTTTGGTATTATCTTGTGAATCTTCCAATATCATTTATTTGTTATCCTGCATCAAATGTAAATCACAATATGTGGGCTAACTACCCATACAGTTAAAAAGAGATTTAGTGGTCATAAAACTACAATTAAAAATCACAAGTTAAACACTTTTTTGTGTAACCATTTAAATGCTGCGGAACATTTACATTTGGATTGCCGAATACAACTTATTGATTACATAGAGCCAAATTTGTTAGACCAAGACAGTTATGTTAACACAAGGAAATTATTACAAATGGAAGATTTTTGGATTAAATCCCTTGAGTCAGCGTTTTCTTATGGACTCAATGACAGAATTTTAGGCTTCGGTGGTGTTAGGAATTTGGACTTTGCAACTCTTGACAGCAGTCACACACCTTTTTCATAATAATCAGGCTGGTATTCAAAGAAGAAGAAGAAGAAGTCACGGACAAAGAAAATCACGAAAAAACAGGAAATGTAGGAATGTGGATACAAAAGACCTTGTCCATAATTTACTACAGGCTTTCTCCAATGGCATTGAACGATTATGTACAGCTCTTAAAGCACTATCATTTCGAGACATAACAAAATCAATGAATATTTGGGTCTTAGTGATTCAGAACACACATTTCCGCAAATTTTTTGTGAAATTCTGTACGCTTACACAACAACTATTCGGAAACCAGATTCTAATAAGAAAAAATTAGATCAAATGTTTTGCAGCATTCCTTTCAAACACCAAATGATTGATTCAATAAACATTCAGTTCCTTTTCAAATTGAAATTTGTTCGTAACATGATTCCCAAGGAGTGCAAACTAAAAGATCCACCCATCATTTCCTATAAATATGGCAACAATATTGGACAAAGTATTATAATTAAAAGAAATTTCTGGCTTCAATTACTCTTGAAGGAACCGCAGCGAATCAAAATTGTGACTGTATGTCTAACAGTTAATATTCTAATTTTGTTGACGCATACCACAAACATGTATTTACAGGTAATTTGGATATTATACATAATTCAAGTTCAAAAGAAATTATGAAAAAAGGTACAAAATTTCGGATTTGTCCCAAGTTGAACATTGACAGTATTTTTCAGGATACATGTGATGCATTTGATTGCTGCTGTATGAGATGGGCAGAAAAAGAAAAAATTGAATTTTAGAAATTTGAAGGATGGTTATCAAACTTGAAACGAGTCTTTAGAAATAGAATTTATAATTTATTGTTACAAATCCCACATTTAGAATTTCAATACCCTCAAACAACCTGAAGTTTCAAAACAGTAAAAAAACTACAAGAAAGATTTGTAGTCACTAACATAGATAAGGCAGGGAACAATTTTGGGATCATCTGCAAAAAATATTATCTGGATGTTTTGAAAAAGGAACTTGGTATAAACAACATTTCACACATAAGAGGAAATGACGTGTACAAATTACGCAAACAATCCATTGATGATTTGATAGATACACATTAAGATGAGGTGTAAAGGAATTTTAATATCAAAATTTCTGAAGAGGACTCCTCTATTCCACTTTTGTTCTGGATACCCAAATTACATAAAAACCCTTTTAAATCTAGATTCATAGCCGGTGCTGCAAAATGTACAACAAAACAATTATCAAAAGAAGTATCATTGTGTTTGACTGCAATTAGGAATTATTTTCGTAAATACTGTAATGCAATTTCTAGAAACTGTGAAATAAATTGTTTTTGGAGTATTAGCAATTCTTCCGAGTTTGTATCTAAAATCAAAGATGTAAAAGCAAAAAATATCAAATGTTTTTATTTTTCTACACTGTACACAAATATACCCATTGATGAAGTCAAAAATTCTCTTTCAGAATTAATAAGCAAAATGTTCTAACATAATGGTAAACCATACATTAATATGAATTCATGTACAAAGAAAGCATATTGGTCACACAATAAATATTGAAAAAGTAGCGTTAAATCTTACACTGTTGAAACTTTGATAGATGCTATAAAATTTCTTTCGGATAATACTTTTGTTCAATGCGGACCGTTGGTTTTTCAACAAATGAAAGGCATTCCAATGGGTAGCAACTGCTCCCCTTTATTGGCAGATTTGTATTTAACCTGGCCTGAATTTAAGTATATGGATAAATGGATGAAAAAGGACTTTCAAATGGCTACAAAATTATCAAACAACGCAAGATATATTGATGACATTGCTTATGTAAATTTACAAAATTTCAGTGGAATAGCTAAAGAAATTTACCCAAACGATATCCCTTTGGAAGGTAACAATTCAGATGGTTTCCGAGATTTGATTTTGGACTTGGATATTCAGGTCACTAATGACAGGTTTTATATTTACGTCTATCACAAAATAGATGAGTTTAACTTTGAAGTAGTTAATTATCCTTTCCCGGACAGTAATATTTCGGATACTATTGGATATAATACATTTTTGTCACAGATTTTGAGATTTGGCCGTATTTTTTCTAAATTTGAGGACTTTGCATCTAGAACCAAATTCATTACAATAAACTTTAGTCAAGAGGATTCAAAGGCGTACGTTTGATTAAATATTTCTACAAATTTTGCTGTAAATATCCCGAGATGGTTAGAAAGTTTGGCTTCAATAATTTTAGAGATTTTAGACTTGCATGTTTTGCTACTTAATTTTATCTTTTGACATCATTCTGCTTAAATGTTCACCTTTCAGACATGTTAGGCTAGCTTGTTTTCTGTTATTTAAACCCCCAGGGGCTACAGGTAGCAAAAAGCGGCCTACGACAGTTACAAGCTTGCCTAATTGATATCTGGTTAATATTTTCATTGCATTCTCTTGCCATAAATACAAATGACTTTCATTCTTCTCTGACTTGCCCTATAATTCTACTGTTAATATCCAAAGATCATTAGAAAGTTTGGCCACAATAATTTACAGTTTTTAGACTTGTCTGTTTTGCTACTCAACTTTATCTTTTGGCATCTTTCTGTTTTAATGTTCAGTTTCAGACATTTTTAGGCTTACATGTTTTCTGTTTGGTAAACCCCCAGGGGCTACAGGTAGCAAGAAGCGGCCTATGACAGTTACATGTGTGCCTAATTGTACTTAAAATCCTGTTCAGAAAAATTGTTTTGATAGCATGTTTTTGGCATAAATGCTAATAACTTTCATTTTTTTCTGATATGCCTAGATGCACATTTACTCACTATTAAAAAAAATACTCAAAATTGACAGTATTTTTTTTCTCAAATGTCACAAACCTGACACCTTACGTTGACACATTGACTCAAGGTTGGCAGTGAAATAGAGCTTAATTGTTTGAGGAGTAGGTGTCATCATGAAGTTTGTTTTACATCTCTGGTGAAGGATGTACATTGTTGCAGTCCTTGTTAGGATTTCCCTTGGTTTATACAGGTGTTCTAGCTGCAATTGTTTATTTTACAATCACTGGGACTGAATATAATGCCCCAGCTTGTTTCCACTTCAGTTAAACATTGGTGGATGGCTTAACTAGGATAAGCTGTCCAGTTAGAAAGGGTACATATTGGTTCAGGGGTAAATCAAATTGTTCTTATCTGAACCTGTACTATGCAAATTTGGTAATTATGGTTTGTTTGACAGGTATTCTTCTTTCATATGAAACTCTGCATTTATAAGCAAAACTTCACGTATTTAGCTAATTCATCAATTGCCACGTTCATATTGATTCATTATCATGTGGGTTGTCTTTGCTGAATATTTAGCTTAGACAAGGAGCCGCTACTCAAAGAGACATGTACGGGTAAAAGGCTCCAAAACATGTAGAGTAGTTACCCTTTAATTTATTTGGGCTAATACAGACTATGTCAAAATTTTACGGAGGAACGTGTGCAATATGGACAATAGTACTTCTATGTATATAAGTTAGACAGAGACAGGTTAGCTTAGGGAGACTAAAGAGTTCGGACTGCGGAATAGGGTAATGACTACTAGGAAGTGGTTTTTTGACAAAAAGACACAAATACAATATTATTTCTCCCAACAATGTATCAAAACAAAAATAAATTGGCGCAACTTAAATCTGGCTGCATGCAGCGGGAGTGGGGGAGAGAGGCTAGGGACTCCGCGTTGCCGACCTGGGATAGAGCTTATCATCAACGAAAGTTGTGTATTGCTAGCCACTTATCCATCCTGTGAGAGGTACCGGCCTGCTTGGTCTGCAGCAAAACTCGAAACTGACAACTGGAAACGATGTTTGAGACACGCCAGAATGGATTGAATGACTATAGGACAGTCTGAGACACTGGGTTGAGATTTACGCCTCGAAGAAACACGGATTCTTTGAATGAAACGACAGGATTGCTTGTGGACGGACTCTGTTTAAAGCAAAGAAGTAGGCCTAGGCCTTCCGCCTCTAGGCTCATACGGTCCTTTCCTGCGAAATGACAAAATATGGCAACTTGCACACATCACAAGTCCACTGAACCGTCTGTTTTATGTGAATACGTTCAGACCTGTACAAGCCCAAAGGCAAATGGTGGTCTTTGTAAGAAAGGCTAAATTTTCTTTTTATAAAAAAAATAGCCCCTCGCCCCACAATTGTTTTGTGGAGTTTAACTTAGTTAAGTTGTAAGCACCAAGTACAAAACAAGTCAACCTGCCATACACCCCCGAGTGACAGATCTACCTGCTGCATGTGATTATGTTTACACCTGTTTAGACCCAAGGGCAAGGGGGTGGTCTTTGTAAGGAGGAATAAATGTCCTTTAGCCAGTAATTATAGCTGTATCATCCACAAAAGCTGGAAAAATACGTACTGGATGATAACCCTGTCCACATCACCACAGTACTAAGGTCACCAGTCAGCAGTTCCTTGTTCGCGGGGAGCTAGTTCGCCGGACCCAATTTCATTGGTCCTGTAAACATACATGTATGTGTATCAAATTGGAAATAAATTGACCACGTTCCTTTCTAGACTACCAAGCCCCCGGACAGATTGTAATTTGCTGCGGCCTATGTGCATCGGTTTTCCACTGATAAAATCTTTCTTGCTGCGCACGTCAAGCACGTTGTGTTTTCAAATGACCCAATCAGTAGGGACTGCTTTACACATATTCATACGCGAAGCTATGCATAGGCATTGTTTGGTGAAATAAACGTTAAAACTGTTTTGTTTGGTTGTTTTTTTGGGGGGGGGGTTTCGTTTTTTTTTCGTTTTTTGTTTTTTTTTTTGTTTTGTTTTGTTTTTTTTTTTTTTTTTTGTTTTTTTGTTTTTTTTGGCTTCTTTTTGTTTTGATTTTGAACGTGAAAATAAAATCAGCTATAATTACTGGATGGAAATATAACAAGCCGCGTGGAGACTCGTCTCATCCACTTGGCTGCTTTTAAAATTTTATATATATATATATATATATATATATATATATATATATATATATATATATATATATATATATATATATATATATATATATATATATATTAAGCTCCTTGCATCACTATCGCATTGTGGTGTTTAACTTTCTTATGCGATAGGCACAAGGTGCATGGACAGGTCTGGTAGGGTTTATTAACGTCTTCACCGCAACTTTGCTGCATAAACTTATTCTGTACCAACGTACTACAAATCCATATATCATGACACTGTGATAGTTTTCCTTCGCCGAAACAGACACATTCTTCCTCAGAACGTGCTCTGGCAGTTTTGACTGGGAATGCCTTACACTGAGTTTAAAATGATGAGTGGGACGATGTCAAAAGGACAGACTTTTCATGTTCAGAGTTAATTGAAGTATGCTGGAGGGCGTATAACCCGGACCAAACTAACCCTGGGATCCCTAATTTAGTATCTCTTTTCGTGGAGATCTCCTATCTTCACTTTGTCTTTGATTTGTTGCTAAAGTTAGAATTTCTTTTTTTTTTAAATGTTTTTCTTTCTTTATTTTTCGGAACGCACAGAAAAAAATGGTATAACGCCTTACTATTTTTCCTAACGCCCTGTGTGCCAGGTTTCTTGAGTTCTGTCTGTCGGGGGGAAATTATCTTAGAAATAGTTGGTTGGTTCACTTCTTCGTTTTACCAAACCCTGTTAAAGAGCCACAGGAAATCCTGATATCAGGATCTTTGACCTAAATCAAAAAGGATCATCACACACACAAATTAAAACACGGTTCCCTCATAACTTATTAAGTATTTCTTTCCAAATGTATGCCATGTATAATATTTTCTAATATTTTCACATAGCCTTAATTTATTGCATGTGATCTCTGTTTGGTCGCAATCAAGTTCTGGCCATGTGTGTGTATTTGCCCCCCCCCCCCCCCGGGGAGGGGGACATACAATACAAGGTTACAATGATGACCACTAAGTATAATAACAGTATTGTAGCTTCTACATCTGATAATATTCAAGTGATCTACATGTGATCTATATATATATATATATATATATATATATATATATATATATATATATATATATATATATATATATATATATATATATATATATATATATATATATATATATATATATAGGTATTGGCTTGTCTGCGAAGCAGGCCTTCTACCTCCAGAGATAAACATCAAAACATAAAAAAACAGAAACTGCTTCGCTAGCAAGGTATTGACCTACATTAAATGAAATCACATTTGTTCCACAACTCTCCTTTGCGAGGATTTGCATTAGCATTGTTTGTTTCCTATAGATAATCTGCTCGAACAACTTTGTATTGTTACATCGGAGCTGTTTCAGGTCAAGGTGAACATGTTATACATTGTGAGCTAGACTTCAATTAGACTATATACGACAAGCTTTAACGTATCTTAGCATGACCGACCTACCTGAATAGATTACTTTCATACACTGTGGATGGAAAGCTTCCATTTAACGATGCCATTGCTATCACAAACCTCAAGCGGTTTTTTGCAAGCATCTTTCAAAATGTTTTCCTCATAATTCTAAGGATACGCTAAATTTTTTGGATTACCACTAAGAAAATTTGACATATTGTGCGTACTTATATTTTTAATCTATATGTTTAATCATGTACATGAACGTGGGTTTCAGTGAATCGATTCCTTTAATCGCGAAACTCAACAGTTATAAACTTATCATGGATAAAAAAAGGAATGCAAATGATGAGAAACGGAGGCATTATTAAATGTTCACATGATCTCAAAGGGCACAAATCATTCTCCATGACAGACTAGCAAAGCTTCTCAGTACTTTACGTTTACGGGGAAAGGCATAATTTTAGCTTGTCAAAAGACACAGTTCTATTGGTCACATAATGTGGAAAATGTGCTTTGTCTGTGATATTGTCAACCAATATGTATATTGTATATTGTTTAGCTGGTCACAAAGGCAAATTGCATTGTTTTGCCGAATGGATGATAGGGGACAATTAAATTTCAGTGCGGGCGAGCGAGTTTATATGATACATAAGTGACAATGTCGATTGCAATGGATGCCCCCTATATATTTAATCTTTCAACAAAGGAAATGGCATTTGCATTTAATCATCTTCAACTAGACGGGGAACGACGGGGAGGGGGTGCGCAGTAGAGGTGCATAGCATTGTTATTATTTTCGGGGTAGAATACTGTTCCGAAATTGGATGTCATTGCCACCGCTAAATGGGCAACTGGACCATCCCAAAACTACCCAAAACATAATGCTTGTCAGGTGACCCAGAGCTTGTCCTTTCACCTTTCCTCCTTGACCTCACATTCATTACTATGCCTCAGACCAATGCCAAAATAAACATTCTATGGGACGCAGCATGCCTTGGAAATGATTTTTTACCTGTCCTGAATGCTTTCAATGGTTGGTGTTCAAAGATTGCTCAGGCTCGTTTCTAGACTCAATCGCTTATTTTGGTCTTCCTTTTTAACTCTTGAATTGCCAATTTCGACGAAATTCTTGTGCGCATTGAGTACACATAAAGACAGCAGATTCATATTCTTTGTAAACTGAACTTTCTTTGCAGCGTAGCCACAGTTGCAGACAGGGAATATATCTTAAATGGTCCAGGTCACCACTTTGCTCGGCACCTCGAAGGAAACTGTTGACTGCGCACAAAACTCGGCATTTAAAGAGTTAAGGGCACACGTTCCATGCAATATGCTGTTTCTATATTTAGCAATGACCTTTAAAAACAAACTGGAGATCAGTGTCGGCACACCCTCCAACTGGTTTCAAAGGTCACCCCAAAAAGGGTTCGTTGGAAGAAAAAAAATTATCAGAGACATGCATACAGTACGTGGGTTTCAGGAGAGAGTGAAATTGGTTTCCTTATACTTTTTGACCATTTAATTGATTTTTTTTTCATCAGTAACGAAAAAGGGTACTTGCAAATCAGATCATTGTTTCAAGCTTGTGTGTTTTATGAGTTCCCAAACAAAAACATAAGAAAGCAATCCCACTTATAGGTAACGCTGCACAATTTTTTTTAAAATTGATCTGCGTGAAATGAATGCAATTTGGCAAAAATGTCTTTCTGCCTATTTAGGACATCTTTAAAAGTTGTAAACACGGGATAAAAAAAGAGACTTAAGGGTATTTAGGTCCTGCAGCGCAGCTTGCTTAAACAAATAAAAAAATGCCTGTATATTGACCTCACCAGGTGAGGATGCACATTGTCAATACAGCGAAAGGGGTCCGTACAACTGCACTGGGGGTATTTCGGCCACAGTCTACTCGTGTCACCCAGATTAGGTGAGGCAATTCTTGTTATTCGCCGTATATATATATATATATATATATATATATATATATATATATATATATATATATATATATATATATATATATACATATATACATATATATATATATATATATATATATATATTCATTTATTACATTATTAATATATACATATTTTCTTCCAATAATCGGGAAACATGGCGATGCATTGTTATATTTGTAGTGATTATGCGATTATGCTCCCTTTTGAATAAATTTTTCATCGGTATGCCGTTTTGCATGTGTGATTGTAAAACATAAAACTTTTTATCGCATGCCAAGATACTAACTTCTTTACTGCTGCATGCCATCTGCAAAGAAGTAAACCACAGGACCCTCACGGAGATGCCAGGCGCAATTACGGAAGCAAGCTTTTAAGTAGCTTGGGTTAGAATTAAACAGTTTTCATTGTGAGATATTGTGAGAATCAAACACTATTTCGTATGATTGTTTTTTTTTTCAACTGCCTTATCATTTAGCTGATGTTAAAAGATAGATGCTGAATGCTGATATATGTACGTCGTCCCTGTGTCTGCCCGTCTTTTCACAGATCACATTTGAAACGTCTCACCCCCCCTCCCCAAAAAATACGCCATGTTCTCTTCAAACTTGTTGCGATACGCCCTGGGTGCAGCCATGTTGTTCAAATGGTCACATCCCCTTCATGTTTAGATTATTTATGATATTTTTGGGGGCGAGGGATATTTTAACCACAATCTTTAAAAAAAAAAAAAAAAAAAAACTTCTTAGAAGCCGCTTGCGATGCAAAGCCAATTCCTATGTAATTGCATAGGGACACTTCTAGGGATCCCTAAACTTTAATTGGTTCAATAGGGAGCGCTGTGGCTTTTGTCTATTTTTTACCCTATTTTTACGATTTTTTTATGTGCTTCTGCTTTTTCCCGTCTTTTGCAAAATATCCATTCAGATAATGCCAAAACGCGTGTATTATTATTATTTCTTTCTTTCTCTCTCTTTCGTTGTTTGTTTGTTTCTTTCTTTACCAGCAGATGTGTCCGACGTTTCATTTGAAAAGTACTATACGTAGAAACTCGACGTTTCGCACGATTAATACTTTATATATGAAGTCTACTTTTTTATGAAGAAGGGAGACAGACAGTTTTGAAAATTATGCAAAAAGAGGCCTTTGAAAGTTTAAATATTGTCTATCTTCAAAACTATTATAGGTAGAGGGGCCATTCTAACTTCCATTTTAGGTTTCTGTTGTAGGCGCATCAAATGAACAACAAGTGAAAGGTCTAACATTTAAATTTTTGCTAACTAGGCTCTTGAAAATATTAAATGTTGAATATCTTCAAGACCATTATAGCAAGTGGATCCATTCTGGCTTCATTTTAATGGTTTGTACGATAGGCGCATCTAATGAACCACAGATATCTTTAGTTAAATTGCAATTTATTAAGGGCATTGGGAAGTTTAAAATTAAAATATCCTCAAAATTATGATAGTTAGATGTGCCACTCCAACTTCTATTGCACTTCATAAGCTGTTAAGGACAGTTAAGACACCAGAAACCTTTGCATGGCCGATTTTGAAATTTTAACGGTTTTTACAAGATGAATGTCCTTTCTATTAGTTGCCAAAATTTCGAGCTTTTAACTAAAGTAGAAATATGAGAAAAGCGCCAAAAACCACACAGGCATGTGGACATCTGAACGTCCATGTGTCATTCTTTTAGTTTTCAGCCGCCAAACGGAACAGTGCCACCCGTCAATCATACTTAACAGCGTGTCACGTGGCTACAGGTAGCAACGGCCCAAGGCAAAAGGAGAGTGGTGTCAGCAGTGCGAAATAAGGCAGCATGCCGAAAGTATGTTTGTGGGCAGGGAAAAGATGCAAACATATGATAGCCCTAGTGGTTTACTTTGTTGTTATCTTGCTTGTTTTGCGTTCTAATGAAGGAGCCTTTAAATGTTAAAGAGGAGCGGGAATATTCAGAGGATGTCCCTTCAAACTTCAAAGGCCGTGCCGCGATGGATTACCCCAGTGGTCTTTCACACCAAAGACAGGCGGGGAAAAAACTGATACCCTAATCAACAATACCCACGTACATAATAATATTTTATCGGAACCCAGGGATGAGGAAATAAAAGTACAAATAATCACATCGAAATAAGCATAAACGTGAACAGCAGAGAAAACACACAAAATAGCGTTATAAAGCTCAGGATGGAAAGAGAAATTAAACTCATTGAGAAAACAACTGCAAAATAATGACAAGCTAACTAAATAAAGTGTAAAGACAAGTCTAACAAGCTAACTATACAAAGTATACAGATAGGAGACGAGTAAATACAGTAAAACACTATCCCTAAAAACGGGATGAAGAGGTAGGGGGCGGAAGACCAAACCCGCCATCCGTACACTGACCACGAGCGGCCGCAGGCCGCTGGCCGCCCCACAGAAGCAAGGCAACACAACTTTCGTTGCCAGGCTTGAGGTCATGAGGCCGGAAGGGCTGCCTCCATGACGTCACGCTTTGAAACCAGACTGTCGCTGTCGCCGTTTGACAGATCTCTGAATAATGTTTTCCGTACTTCAAAGGCTCTTTTATTCGTGTGATTGGCCAAGAATTGATTGACAACCTCCCCAAATGTTCAGGGACGATGTTTACTACGTTTTGTACAAATATCAGCTCAACTTGAGCAAATGGTATTGTTTCAGAGGCAAATGATCATCATCAAAGGCCTTTGAAGCTTGTTTTCTCAGAAAGGATAATAGGACGAGAGCCCCACCTAAAAACGGTTATTCCAAGAATACGGCTGGGCGAAATTTAATCCGGTTAACGGCTTTTGATTCTGTAATGTCTGAACTGCAAAAACGATTCAGCCATTTTCTACATTTTGCTTCGTTCTTTTTCTATTAAATGAGGAAAATGAACATCCTAAAAATCAAAGGGAAAATTGAAACGTCAAACTTTGAGGATGGATAACAAAAAAAAGAAAGCAAACATAAAAAATCGCATGATCTTTTTTTGTTGCCAATATGTTAGGATTAAGATCCAAGTGTAATTATGATTTTATTACAAATAATTAGTGACCTATATCGACATTTATGGGGTGGATGCTTTGAGGTCAACTTCGACTTGTTTATTCAACAATTAACATCACAGACACCCAAATACGGGACATATAAATTTTTTGGAGTATGACGAGTACAGACATATATATGGTATGTTATCCTAATGCAAATATATTTTGAGCTAGGATTGACTAAAGTGGGATTTATTTTTGGTGTCTTACTTGTCCTTAATGTAGCTATCTTTGAATCTGTACAAACGTGCATTACTCGCACTACCAGATTCAACTGAGGCCCGCACTGGCTTCACTTTGTAGCTTGTATACACAGTTACTACTTGTTATAAAGGTATGGGTAGGCCAACCATTTAAGCGGCCACGTGCGTGCAAACATCAATACTTTTGGTTTCTAAATGACTATGCCAATAACTGTTTCCATTATACATCTATCACAGTCAATACAAAAAACGTATTACTCGTACCACTATCTGCGACGTCCGGTGGTGTCAAAAACTTGCAAACTTTCAAACACAAAATCATTGACTCACTAAACATTCAGTCCCTTTTCAAATTGAAATTTGTTCGTAACATGATTCCCAAGGAATGCAAAATAAAAGATCCCCCCATCATTTCCTATAAATATAGCAACAATATTGGACAAAGTATCATGAATTACAAAAAATTTCTGGCTTCAATTACTCTTGAGGATATCGCAGCAAATCAAAATTGTGACTGTATGTCTAATAGTAAATATTCTAATTTTGTTGATGCACACCACAAACATGTATTTACAGGTAACTTGCATATAATACAAAATTCAGGTTTAAAAGAAATAACGAAAAAAGGTACAAAATTTCGGATATGTCCCAAGTTGAATATTGACAGTATTTTTCAGGATACATGTGATGCACTCGACTCCTACTGTATGAAATGGGCAAAGAAAGAAAAAATGGAATTTCAGAAATTTGAAGGATGGTTATCAAACTTGAAAAGAGTCTTTAGAAATAGAATTTGTCGTTACAAATCCCACATTAAGAATTTCAATACGGTTAATCTAAAACAGCCTAAAGTTTCTAAAGCAGTCAAAGAACTACAAGATAGATTTGTAGTCACTAACATAGATAAGGCAGGGAACAATTTTGGGATCATCTGCAAAAAATATTATCTGGATGTTTTGAAAAAGGAACTTGGTATAAACAATATTTCAGACATAAGGGGAAATGACGTTTATAAATTACACAAACAATCCATTGATAATTTGATTGATGCACACAAAGATGAGATGAAAAGGAATTTTAATATCAAAATTTCTGAAGAGGACTCCTCTATTCCACTTTTGTTCTGGATACCCAAATTACATAAAAACCCTTTTAAATCTAGATTCATAGCTGGTGCTTCAAAATGTACTACAAAGGAATTATCAAAAGAAGTAACATTGTGTTTGACTGCAATTAGGAATCATTTTCGTAAATACTGTAATGCAATTTCTAGAAAGTGTGATATGAATTGTTTTTGGAGTATTAACAATTCTTCCGAGTTTGTATCTAAAATCAAAGATGTAAAGGCAAAAAATATCAAATGTTTTGATTTTTCTACACTGTACACAAATCTACCCATAGATGAAGTCAAAAGTTCACTTTCAGAATTAATTAGCAAAATGTTTAAACATAATGGTAAACCATACATAAATATTAATTCATATACAAAGAAAGCATACTGGTCACACAATAAATATTCAAAAAGTAACGTTAAATCTTACACTGTTGAAACTTTGATAGATGCTATAAAATTTCTCTTGGATAATACTTTTGTTCAATGCGGACCACTGGTTTTTCAACAAATGAAAGGCATTCCAATGGGTAGCAACTGCTCCCCTTTACTGGCAGATTTATATTTAACCTGGCTTGAATTTAAGTATATGAATAAATTGATGAAAAAGGACTTTCAAATGGCTACAAAATTATCAAACAACGCAAGATATATTGATGACATTGCTTGTGTAAATGTACAAAATTTCAATGAAATTGCTAAAGAAATTTACCCAAAAGATATCCCTTTGGAGGGTAACAATTCAGATGGTTTCAGAGATGTATTTTTGGACTTGGATATTCAGGTCACTAATGACAGGTTTTGTATTAAAGTCTATCACAAAATAGATGAGTTTAACTTTGAAGTAGTTAATTATCCTTTCCCGGACAGTAATATTTCCGATACTATTGGATATAATACATTTTTGTCACAAATTTTGAGATTTGGTCGTATTTGTTCTAAATTTCAGGACTTTGCATCAAGAACCAAATTTATTTACAATAAACTTGAGTCAAGAGGATTCAAAGGTGTACTTTTGATCAAATATTTCTACAAATTTTGCTGTAAATATCCCGAGATGGTTAGAAAGTTTGGCTTCAATAATTTTAGAGATTTTAGACTTGCCTGTTTTGCTACGTAATTTCATCTTTTGACACCATTATGTTTAAACGTTCACCTTTCGGACATTTTAGGCTAGCTTGTTTTCTGTTAGGTAAACCCCCAGGGGCTACAGGTAGCAAGAAGCGGCCTACGACAGTTACAAGCTTGCCTAATTGTACTTGATATCTGGTTAATATTTTCATTGCATTCTTTTGACATAAATACAAAAGACTTCCATTCTTTTCTGACTTGCCCTATAATTCTACTGTTAACATCCTAAGATTATTAGAAAGTCTGGCTGCAATAATCTACAGTTTTTAGACCTGTCTGTTTTGCTACTTAACTTTATCTTTTGGCATCTTTCTGTTTTAATATTCACTTTCAAACATTTTAGGCTTACATGTTTTCTGTTAGGTAAACCCCCAGGGGCTACAGGTAGCAAGAAGCGGCCTACGACAGTTGCATGTTTGCCTAATTGTACTTAAAATCCTGTTAAGAAAAATTGTTTTGATAGCATGTTTTTGGCATAAATGCTAATGACTTGCATTCTTTTCTGACATGCCTAAATGCACATTTACTCACTATTAAAAAATTACTCAAAATTGACAGTATTTTCTCAAGTGTCACAAACCTGACACATTAAGTTGACACATTGACTCAGGGTTGGCAGTTAAATAGAGCTTAATTGTTTGAGGAGTAGGTGTCATCATGGAGTTTGTTTTACATCTCTGGTACAGGATGTACATTGTTGCAGTCCTTGTTAGGATTTTCCTTGGTTTGTACAGGTGGTCTAGCTGCAACTGTTTATTTTACAATCACTGGGACTGAATATAATGCCCAGCTTGTTTCCACTTCAGTTAAACATTGGCGGATGTTTTAACTAGGAAAAGCTGTCCAGCTAGAAAGGGTACATTTTGGTTCAGGGGTAAGTCAAATTGTTCTTATCTGAACCTGTGCTATGAAAATTTGGTAATTATGGTTTGTTTGACAGGTATTCTTCTTTGATATGAAGCTCTGCATTTACAAGCAAAACTTCACATATTTAGCTAATTCATCAATTGCCACGTTCATATTTATTCATTATTATGTGGGTTGTCTTTGCTGAATATTTAGCTTAGGCAAGGAGCCGCTACTCAGAGAGACGTGTACGGGTAAAAGGCTCCGAAACATGTTGAGTAGTTACCCGCTGAAGACCCTTTAATTTATTTGGGCTGATACAGCCTATGTCAAAATCTTACAGAGGAACGTGTGCAATATAGACAATAGTAATTCCATATATATACAGGTTAGACAGGGACAGGTTAGCTTATGGAGAGTAAAGAGTTCGAACTGCGGAATAGGATATTGACTACTAGGAAGTGGTTCTGGGCAAAAAGACACAAATACAATACTGTTATGTGGGCGTTAATGTAGTGTCGTGTGGTTTGTGCCAGTATCTTTTACAATGTGCTCTGTATTTTATTTTATTAAAATTTTTCGCATGAGGAATTTGTATAGGCCATGCCGGTTTTCCGATTGAATTAATAAAATATGTTTAAAAGAACTTCAATTCATAGGTTTGTGCTATAGGAGCACCCAATGAACAACAAACAAGAATTGTAGAATTTTACTTTACGCTAATTGAGGGCACTTAAAAATCGAAATGTTGAATATCTTCAAAACTATTCTAAATTTAAGTACCATTCCCAATTTAATTCATAGGTTTGCGATATATAGGCAGAGCCAATCAAGCGCAAATGAAAGGTTTAGAATTTTAATTTATGCTAATTTGGGGCACTACAAAGGTTTTCCTGTTGAATAGCTTCAAAACTATTATAGGTAGAGGTACCATTCCATCTTCAATTTATAGGCTTGTGCTCTACGAGCTTGAAATGAACAACAAGCAAAACTTGTAAGATTTAAATCAATGGTGACCAGGGACACTTGAAAAGGTTAAATGTTGAATGTATTTAGAGTCAATATAGGTATAGGTGTCATTCCAACTTCAATTCATAAGTCTTTGCTGTAAGCGCATCTAGTTAACTGCAAACAAAAATTGTAGACTTTGGATTTACATATACACTTATTAGGGGGATTTGAAAATTTAAATGTTGAATATCCATCTTCAAAACTATTATGCATAGATGTGCCATTTCGACTTCTCATGGTAGTTTTATCAATTTGTTCCAGAGCTGAGCTCTCAGTGAAGTTAAAATAATGCAAATTAGAAGCAACAATATCAGACTTACACATATTTGACACTAATTAGCATAACTAGCCATGATCTGTTACCGTCCGTCAGGTACGTGCGTATATGAGCATCCCTAAGATCTGCTGTTTATACGCATGTCAGAAACTTTTAAGGCTACAATATGGTGATTGTTTTGTCCTGAGTCCATGCTGCAGTGTCGACAGTGACCCATAA
>OZ026612.1:33925570-34068070 GCA_964020975.1 Hermodice carunculata
AAAAACGAAATCATTAAAATTGTTTGCATGATGTGACTGTGACAAGGGACATGCCAAAAGAGGCATCATTGTTGGGAATTATTCTAGTATAAGAAATCACATTTATATCCTATAATCACGAGATTACATCCCAAAAGCGACACACATCCTTGTAGTATAAATTTTCTTAACAACTGTTGATATATTTAGGCTAGTGAAAATACATTTTGAGGCATCTTTATCATGCATATGGCAGTCCATGAACGTGTTACTGTTGAATAAAACAGTTTGCATATGTTGTGCATGCGTGAGCGCATGTTTATGTATATTTTGCATTCGGCCTTGGGCCAAGTGCCTTGAATTTGATATTATTAGCAGTCTGGAATATGCAATCAATCACATACGTTGAGAACTGGCTCTTGGGGACGTTAAAAAGTGACATAGTTAACGCCACACTTGCATCTTATACCACGTATATTAGTCATTCCTGTTGCAGCTTTTTTTTTTTTTAGACGTAACAATTGCAACGGGTGTTAGTTGAAATGAATACAGTCTTCTGTTCCATTTGTACAGTTACTGTTCCATCCAATGGCTTCAAGACCGCGAAAACTGCACTTTAGTCCAGGAGAGTCTTGTTTTTCGTCACGCACCCCTGAAGACGAGTACTCCTTCTATGCCCTTCTCGTTATTCCTTTCCATTTCCTAAATGGATTTTGAAATTCTCACTTTTTTTAACAAACAACAACATTACGATACGTCTACATCCTTCTTGGATGCACGCTAGATTTAGTTCGCAATGTGCCAAGAGTTTGCCGCGGAAAGTTGCTCACTAAAAGTTTAAATCTTCGTCAAATGAAGAATTAAAACGAAGTTGTTTTTTTTAATAATAATTTTGACAAACATTGAACATTTATTATTATACAACGAGCAACGTCCTGGACACATATCTTTTCCATACAAGGTTTTTTTTAAAAATTTAAATAGTTTAGATAAGTATTTAACTTGAAAAAAGTATGTTAAGGTAAACTACAAGAAAGTTCAAGCGGCAGTAAAGAGACCAATGGTCCAGTTTATGTGTCATGCTGGACCTTGCTGCAAAACTTCACTCGAATACCTGTTAAATATGTTGTCCCGAGTTCATCAGGCCTTGTGTCATCTATTTTGTTTTTCTCGTCGTCCATAAACGTCAGTGGCCTGGTTCACGCACAGGACATACTGCTGCGGTCGTTGTAACTTTCTATTGCATTGCATCTTTAAAACATGTAAAATAACCCCAGGAAACCATAAAAATAGAATAAAATAAGAAAGCAAACACACAAGCAACAAATGACTGCCTGCTGTTCTTTATTGTGACGGATGATAAATGGCAGCTGTGTACTGGTTACAACTCACGTAAAACATAAGACTCGGTACTGTACTTAGATATTTTCGCGGTGTCGTGGTAAAGTTCTTGAGGGTGTCGTTCATCAGACGTTGGCCTTTGGCCAAGCGATACACACCTGAACAACGGTCTGGTCGCCGCTTTATGCATTGCTCCTCTTTCTGTGAGAGTCTTTATCTTTGAGGTGAGGGCAAGGCTCAGTAACCCTCTCGTTTGCTGCTTCGAGGACATCACCGGAGGCTCCTACGCGAAAAGAATCCAAATGAATTAATCTTGTCTTTTATTCTGCTTGACTTGCCTGGTCGCCCAGAGGTTTCCTTGGTGATGTCGATATTGTTGTTTTGCTTTATTTATATCAGTGGGAGTACATGTGTAGATAAGGTACAATAAGTTTCTTTTTAACACCTCTACTTATAATAGTTTCGGAGATATTCAACTTTTAAATATTTCAAGTGTTGCTAATTAGCATAATTTCAAATGCTACAATTTTTGTTCATTATCCATTAGATTAATAGGTGTCACAAACCTGTATGTACTCCTTTAATTTTTTGTCTATCAGTTATAGGTTGGAAGATACAGAGCTTTTCAAGTTTAAATTCACCTCCAATTTGCATCATTTTTACCGTAACATTTAAATATGATGCTTAACCCGTATATACTATGAAGAAAAAATACTACATCAACACCAGATTCCCATGCTCTGTACATCTAGGGCATAAAATGACCGCAACAAATGAAACATGTATACATTGATATATATATATGTATTTATGAGTACACGTATTTGAGTTCCACTATTTACAGGAACATAAAAACCTTTACGTGACAATCTCTACTAATATCGACTATCAGGATCACCTTGTCTACTGTCATAAATAACATTCCACTTCACATAGCTCCTACAGAGATGTATATGTTCAACTATTGTGTGTCAGCAGCCTCAATGCGTCAGCAAACTTAAGTTGTAAGTTTGCACAGGCAACATCCAACTTCACGTACATGTAGCTCATAACAAAAATCTATACCATGGTACATGTACATGTTTGACTATCGAGGTTCAACAACCCATTAGAGGTGTGCACAAACTAAAGTTGCAAGTTTGAATAGGCTGAACAGGGATGAAATCTTTGTTGGAAGTGGGCAGTGCTATGAAACAATGTTATAGATATTTCACTGATGAGCAAATGTCATTGCCGGGTCAAGAAATACAAGAGCTATGCGAGTTCTGACTGCTCTATTGTCCCCAGTGGCGCTGACCAAAATCTTTCCATGTTACAGTTGGTCATTACAGGTTGTTTGGAACCGTGTTTGAGTGATTTCTGTTAGTTGATTTGAATATCCCATTACAAAGACATGCTAAAGTTTGGTTCATATTTCATAAGATGCTGCTCTGTCACTCACCTATCAATTATAGTTGAAATGGCACCTCTCGATGATGATGATGATGATGATGATGATGATGATGATGATGATGATGATGATGATGATGATGATGATGATGATGATGATGATGAAATCTAAAGATGCCCTCCTGCGTGGCACTTCTCAGTCAGCACTAGCTAATTGTGATGGGGAGTCACCCCAAGGAGGCTTCAGACTATGTTGCCTGCTTGGGGCAGTGTGTGTGTGTGTGGGGGGGGGGGGGGGCTAGTACGCGGGTACAAGTAATAATTTTTCACTACTACAAGGTACAAAAAATAAGAAAAGGTACAAATGAAACTGGTACGAAGCACGAAAAAAAGACGTACGGAAGTACGGCAAATTAAAATGCCCAGTACACCAGTACAGACCCCCCCCCCCCCCCCACTTTGAAACACAGTGCAGACAAGTTAACTCTACCAACACAGCCAATCTCCCTAGAGATTGAAGGGACAGCCCACAGCACTGGGCACTGGCACCACTGCCTGTATACTGATAGGTATGGAGGCCAGGCTTTCACAGTTCCATTATCTCTGGGCCTATGACAGTCTTGCTGTGAAACAGTCACCAGCTTGTGTGTGTGTGGGGGGGGGGGGGAGGAAATACGTCTGATTTATGTCTATTCTGGAAAAATTCATTGACAGAGTTATGGCTGGATGGAAATTTAAAAAGTTCAAATGGCCTTGGTCGTTCACGTTTAGAGGTCACGTGTAAATTACAGAAATAGGCAGTGTTGCAATACCTACAATTTAGGTCCAACAGGGCTAAAATTGGATGAAAATTGACAGAGTAATGGCTGAATGGAAATTTCAAAAGTCCAAATGACCGTTGACCTTTAGTGATCACATGTAAATTTTAAAAAATATATGCACTGTTACAATATCTAAAATTGAGCCCATCATGACCGAATTGGATAAAAACTGGCCGAATTTTTGGCTAGAAGAGAATTTCAAATGGCAAAATGACCTTGACCTTTGACCTTTAGAGGTAACATGTAAATTACCTAAATGTGCAGTGTTACAAATACTAGTATATTAAGTGAAGTTGGATTGGTTACCTGTACCTATCTATAATAGTTTTGCAAGTATTCAAGATTTAAATTTTCAATTGGCCTTAATTTGCATAACTTGCAAAATCAGTACCCTTCCTCATAAAAAGAAAAACATCATTTCATGTCTGAAGCCATAATCTTGGCAAGGTCGGAGTTTCCAAATGTAATACTGTACGAGAAAATTGTCGCACAAAATTGCTGGTAAAGAGGAAAGAAAGAGAGAGAGAGAGAGAGAGAGAGAGAGAGAGAGAGAGAGAGAGAGAGAGAGAGAGAAAGAAAGAAAGAAAGAAAGAAAGAAAGAAAGAAAGAAAGAAAGAAAGAATGTCTGCGTTGGCAAACAATCATAATAAAGCTTAAGTTCTCCTCGGAAATTATTTTGTTAATCCCTCCGAACTTTGTGTCATCGTTGCTGATGAAAGTCAAACAATATTTCCTTTGTATATAACATTTTTTACTTTATCATTTAATTGGACCACCCACACTTGACAAGGTTACAAAATGCATGGCTAAGGATAAACTTATACTTTTTTAATTGCGTTTTGACGTGTACATGAACCTCTTTTCCGACAAGTCTGGTCGGTGAAGCGTAAAAATACTTTTATTTCTTTTTTACAAATCCGTGGGATGTCACAAATGAATTGCCACACAACTGCGTATGATTTCCTGTAACAAACTTTGCAACATGTCTATGGAACATTTTAGCTGCTGATTCTTCATTTGATTGTTTGGGGTTATTTTTTTTTTTAACCTCGAAGTATACATTTGAAATAAACAGCTCACGTCGAGGAGCCGTTCAAGATGACAGCAAGCTGAATTAGGTAATTTAAATATCCATGATCTGGTGGTCGCTGTTGTGGGAGTATGGACATGTGTCTTCATTGTTTGCTTGTTCATGGCTCAGGTGACGTCAGTCAAGGAAGCCGGTACGCCGGGAATACAAAAATCAGGGAGTTGCATTCTTGGACATTCTTGTTTAAGTGACGGTCTTTGCGCAACTGGACTCCATACCTCCCTAAATCGCTGCACTGTTGTCGCACAAGGTGAGTGTGATTTTACATCAATTTACACATTGTGAGGTGCGAGCTAAAAGCAATTCTGCTCATACGTTACAGCATGAGTAGGTAACAGGGCCAACAGGGGCGAAACCTCTGACTGGAGGGTTGAACGGAAAGGCTCATAGCCAGTACGTATGGGAAGCATCAATCTTCTCCGCGTTTACTTCGCAGTTGGTTCGCACTTCGAGGTTGGCATTCCATACAAAATGTTCAAAAGGAAGACCAAAGAGATGGAGACGGACAGAGAGAGAAAAGACACAGAGAGAAAACCTAAAACAAGCTTCATTCTTAATACGACATACAGTGTCTTCATTTTTACTCATTTATCTATTTATTTTTATTACCTTTTGAAATAATTTGCGGAGTTTGTCTTCACTATTTTAACTCTAATAAATGTCAAATATTACAGTTTTGTGGAGACATTTTCAAATTGCTTTCATGAATTTTTCAGAATAGCTATCGTTTTATGTTCATTACTGCATAGAAAAAAATATAACACGGTTTTAGTAAGTTTATAGCACAGGTTTACCCCGATATGAACTGCCACGTGACCAAAGTGGCCTAAAGAAACATAAAGAAGGTAAAGAATGTTTTTTTTTTCAAAAGGCAGATAAGAAAAATGAGCCACTTGCGTGGAAATGATGGGATCGCTTGGTGCTCTTTGCGTAGGTCGTTAGGTTATAGACAGGTTGCTGGGTGGGTACGATAATTTTTGCCGAAGAGGACAATGACACTTGCAGAACCAGTCCACACAACCCAAGCTTCGTTTTAGAAACTTTTCTTGCGGTTCCTACTCGACCAGCCTGGGATTCACGAACACGATACTCCCAAAACAGAGTACATTGAGTCTTTATTGACCGAAATGTGAAATAACAAATGATAAATCAGATAGCTGCAAGTTGTAAAATATTAGTTTGGCGTCTTCTTGGCGTAAATCTGTCAAGGTACATATCAGATATGCATGAGTAGTTTGTTACAAAGTGTTGCTGAGCGTAATGATTCCATAACGTGTCATATTTATAGTTTCCAAAGGATCGCATTAGGTCAAGACCTAGGTACACGCACGAAGTAAGATGCTGCAACTGAGGCACCGTGTAATTATATTACCACTCCCTCTCCACCCCCAAAAATTTGATACAGGGGATATAATAAATTTGAATGTGATGATTTAGCATGTCATCCTTGGACCGACATAGGGCGCGTCGTCTGGACCGGATTCGTATAATTTGCATTAATTCACATTGACCTTCATTAACCCTTTCCACAATCGACAGGCGGTCAAATGTCTTCTGCTACAAAGTTCTTGACCACAATTCGAACGAGCAAAGTATGTGAGAAGTGTCGAGGTGGCCTGTCCCGCGCCCAGAAAAGTTGTTAACTCACCCTGAATTCAAGGGAAAGGGTAAATTATCAGAGACCTGTAGTATATTGCAGCACACAACATTTGACAATTAAAGATTATGATCTGTTTGGGGAGCTTCTTCTTCTTCTTCTTCTTCTTCTTCTTCTTCTTCTTCTTCTTCTTCTTCTTCTTCTTCTTCTTCTTCTTCTTCTTCTTCTCCTTCTTCATCATCTTCTTCCTCTCCTTTCTCTTCTTCCTCCTCTCCTCCTTTTCCTTCTTCTTCTCCTTCTCCTTCTTAGTCCTATTTAGTCATTTTCTTTTCCTACTTTTTTTTTTTGGGGGGGGGGGTCCAACTGATTTCAGTGAAACTTCGGAAAACACTCGCATGCCCTTAGTCAGCAACTGTTCCTAGTGCACTTAGGGCTACTGACACGGAGTTGATACGAGCAAATATGGGGACGCAGAACTCCGGTAGCCGGTATAAAGGGTGTGAAAACATGCGTGTACATGTGTACACATGTTTAAAAAAAATGCTATTGTTATCGTGATGACACAGGTATAACGGTTGATAAAAAGAATATATCAAGGCCCCGAGAACACTTCCTTGTGAAAAACATATGTGGAATGCAACGTCCAAATGAGCACCAAGAGTTGGTTTGTTCAGGGCCGCATTATGACCATCTTTACCGCAGGAATGCTTTGCACACAATGAATAATTTAGAGAGAAGAAAAAAAAAACAACAAACAAAAAACGTCAAATACCAAATATTGGCGAAGCACATGTCATTTAAGGCAGCCTGCCGATATCCTCCGGTGTGTACAAGAAGCTCCACAGGGAATCGGCAAACCCAGAGAAAAACATAATATTTTCTTTGTGGTCTTTACACGCATGAAAGAGTGTACAAGGCTTTCTAAATGAAGAATAACAACAACGTACCCTAAGAGATCCATAGAAACTTTTTGACTCGGAATTGTTCTGATCGAGGAAAGGCTCAGTCAATTTTACATCACTTTCCGAAGAGTCAAGTGGCATCTGTCTCAAATTTACGCACATTTCTTTTAAAAAGAAACTATTGTGAATGTGAACTGCGGATGATACCTATCTGCGGGGTCATCTTCGTTGGTCAGCAACTTCCTGTGACATTGTAAGCGCCCAACCCTTGCCTGTAGAAACTGTCGCATCAGTCTAAGTCCGATCTAAAATGGGTTAGTGTCATTCATCAACGTTTCCTACCTATCTAAATTTTGGACACGCTGTCGTGAGGGCACCACATGTTGGTTCTGCTTGGTAACCCCACAGGTATATTACGTCGAATTGAATGGAAAACAATCTACACAACATGATTCCCAACATCACAAGGCATCTCATTTCAGTCCCTCACCCTTGTTCAATTTGGCCTTCCTCTGGTGTCAAATGCCAAGGATATTAATATCTAACAGTGTTTTAGAGGCTCCACCTGCGTGTCTGTATGCACTGTTGTGTATGTATAAAAATATCCCGATCTTAAGTGGAAAAACAAGTTCGTCCCTTTCATTCTCTCCCCCCACCCCTTTTTTTCATTTTTGACTTCATACCTGGATTAGGGGCAATATGATACTAATAGCAGGCACAACATCAAGGATCGACAAACCGCATGACTAAACTGTGGACCAGTTCCGCAAAAATTATTATACTAGTAACGTGCGTTACACGCAAAGCTTTGAAAGATACTGTAGATGAAGCTTCCATTACCCTTATTTACATCCCTTTGAATGGTTCTTATTCCCATGGAACATTTACGTCTTTGATGTCCATTTAAGACTTTAATGTAGATTTTTTTTTATCAATCAGACGTGAGAAAATCAAAATCTATTTTTTTTCTTAATTTGCACATTTTTTTTAACTATATATCAATATTTTTAACTAGAGATGGGAAACGGTTTGACCCTACTTTAATCCTTCCGCTGAAGAGAGTCTTTCAAAACAAAGGATTAAATACCCTGAAAATTTTTTGGGAAGCCTTTTTTGTCTTTTACAATATTAAATGTTGCGGACAACATGGTTGAAATGGGAGGTTCCTCAATTACACAAATATATTAATATAATTATACCACATGTACCACATGTACCACATAGGGTTTTTTGTTTTGAAGGTGTTTAAGGAAATCTCAACTGACGGGTACCTCAGATGAATTTCCCATGAGCTTCTTGAACCGAAACACATTATGTTGCATGCATTGTACGGTGTGGAATCCAATGAGCCACGTTGTATGATTTCCCAAGTTCCATTGAGTGCCAATAGAACTGATTTTGTCATCAAGTCGTCGAGCAATAATCTCAAATACTTATAACTTAGAAATCACTTTATCTTTGCACTGATATTTATCATAACGCCATGACAATCACAGGTTTACAAAGGAATTGGATTTTTTCTGTTTTTTCTTTTTTCTTTTTTTTTTTTCTTTTTTTTTTTTTTTTTTTTTTTACAATATTAAATGTTACGGACAACATGGTTGAAATGGGAGGTTCCTTTGTTCCAGATATATATTAATATAATTGTACCACATGTACCAGATAGATATTTTTGTTTTGAAGGTGTTTGAGGAATTCTCAACAGACGGGTACCTCAGATAAATTTCCCATGAGCTTCTTGAACCGAAACACATTATGTTGCACGCATTGTACGGTGTGGAATCCAATGAGCCACGTTGTATGATTTCCCAAGTGCCATTGAGTGCCATTAGAACTGATTTTGTCATCAAGTCGTCGAGCAATAATCTCAAATACGTATAACTTAGAAATTACTTTATCTATGCACTGATATTTATCATAACGCCATGACATTCACAGGTTTACTAAGGAATTGGATTTTTTCTCTGTTGCATTTGATTGGCTGAGAGTAGAACAAATCCCCTTTCCCTATAACCCTTTTTCCTCTGAAAGCGATCAAAATCGGTGGGCGTTGAAATGTCTTTTGTTTCAATGTTTTTAGGTGAGTAAATTTAAAATGACTTGGATAAAAAAGATGAGATTTATCACGATACAGTGTCTCCAGTCAACACTTTCCTTGGCGTGGTTGCGAGCTCAGTGCCCAAACCACGTCAAAAAAGCTGTTGGCTCTGTCTTGATTCAAAGGGGAAGGGCTCATTTGACACCATTGATAAATTGTGGAGAATCTTGTGGCCCCAGAACAAAATGTGTTAAACCCGATGCAAATACCTTGTTGCTTGAAGGTCAGCGTAATTTGTATGTAAAAGGGTTTAGATATTATGTATCAGTATGTCTTTACAGATAGTGCATGAATTTTGTGAAAGTACACCACTATTGTAACATAGTTCCAAACTTAAGAGTCCCTGTATAACTTTTACAAAAACGTCGATACGTCCCCCATTCTTTCCTATCCCATTCCTTCGTTCATTCAGTCATTTTACAGTGTAGTATCTATCTATCTATCTATCTATCTATCTATCTATCTATCTATCTATCTATCTATCTATCTATCTATCTATCTATCTATCTATCTATCTATCTATCTATCTATCTATCTATCTATCTATCTATCTATCTGTCTATCTATCTATCTGTCTGTCTGTCTGTCTGTCTGTCTGTTTGTCTGTCTGTCTGTATGTATGTCTGTTTGTCTGTCTGTCTGTCTATGTATCTATCTATCAAGCTATTCATCTGCATATTTTTCTGCCGGTCCATCCGCCTGTTTATTTATTTGTCTGTCTTTAGGCTTATACACTTTTAACATTGTATTTTTCAGCTGAGCAGCATCATGTGGGAGAAGATTATTTTGGCGGCGGTGTTTTTCGTTGTGGCCACAGCGCAGACAACACAACACACGCACCCAAATCATAGTATGTGTATGGAGTTTACTTGTGTGTAGAGTTTCGTACAACCTTAATGCTTTCCCGTCGGGACATGCTGAAAGGGATTCGAGGTCGTAAATGTCATCTGCTGATCTTTCTGACAGGTCACGATGGTCAACAGCTTTATCATGAGTCGCACAAAGAGATCGAGTATTTTGTATTTGGCAATGTAGATTCCTTTAGAAAGTAAAGTGTGTAGCTGTCGTTTTTTTTTTTTTTTTTTTTTTTTGTTTGTTTGTTTGTTTTTGACATGGACTGTTCGTTTTGCAGTGACAGCGTTACTTTGTCTTAGAAAGATTAAGAAAATCCTATTATGATTGAAAAATCGGCAGAAAATTCAACAAGTCATGTTAAATTAAGGTGAAAAAATTTAATTTGTTTATCAATACCCGTTTATATCTGGTCAAAGGCAAATCAAGACATTTTGTGCGGAACAAAGTCTACGCAGGTCATATTTGAAAATTTGGTTGATGGATGGATCCACAGTGAGAGTAATCTTAGAGTTCTATATGAGAGCACTCAATCCCTTTCACGTTAATCACACAACAGGTTTTTGCTTGTTTCAATTTATGCAGTGACCGCAGTTTTAAATTTCCCATGAAAAGAGCGACCATTCAAGTGCCAGTATATCCAGCCTTGAAAAAATGTGGATGCAGCATTGGCCAAAACCAACGCGTTCCCTCGACACACTTAAAAGCCATTGATTCCGTCTAAAACCATGTACAAAAGTGTCGCAAATATGTTGTGTGTAGTCATTTTAAATCTATTAATTATTGTTATTCTTAAACGATTATATGCCACAAGAATCAGGCTTGCTTCAATGCCATTGACCTTATCTGTCACGAAAAAATAAACACCATAAGGGTCCACATCTTAAAGGTGTATATTTGAACTCAAAATGTACTTAAGGTGAAGATGTGGCCCCATTATTTGGAACTTAGAAATCATCATCAGGTTGTATGTGCAAACATGATTTTTTTCTGCAAGTTTGTATGGCTTTATTGAGATGATGTCGATATAGATTTTGGCAAATGCATTTTGATATATTTCGATGGCTGTATAGGTTGTCTTCAATATGTCGAAATTCGTAATGTCTTGCTTGAATCTGAAAAGAAAAGAAGAAAAACAATGATAAAACCTGCTTGTAATATGCCAACATATTTTGCGAAGCCCTGCTGTAGATTAAGTAAATATGTTTGTGATATTAGCAATGTAGACATACGTGATATTTGGTCTAGAAGTAAAATCCCTCTGCCTGCTTGGACATCAATTTATCCCAATGGAAAACGCGATGACGTCAATGTAACAGCTGTGGCATTTAAACAGTTTAGTTTCCACGCTGTTAAAATACTTCCCTTTTTCTTCAAAATAGCTGAGTTCATTTTCTTCATTTATTGATGCTTAAGCTTTGAGCAACTCTGTGATTGAAAATGAATGTGGAACTATAAGTGCCTCGTCCTGGCCAAAAGACACCAGTACTTTCAATACCTTATTCAATAAGTAGCTGGGTTTTAACAATTTTTTTCCTTTTACGGTTACAATTGTACATTGCTCCACGTACAATATTATTGTGCGCTTTCAGAAAAAAATTCATAAGGCTGGAATGGCACAAGCATTAAAAAACTGGACAGGACTTAGGAGGTGGTACCACTGACTTGAACTGACACCTGTGGGCTTAGCCATGGAAACTTATACCAAGTAACATAATTTGGTTCATGCAAATACCCATGGTAGTACCTGAATGTATATATATAATTTAAGTATGCATAAGTTTTAGGATCAACTTGCGGCATTTACGTAGGGAGTAATTTTATCTCTGTTTCTTCGTTCATTCATCGTTTCACTTTTACTTTACAGTGGATTGTCAAGTGGACCTGGTATTGATTGTTGACAATTCAAGCAGTATATGTCAGTCAAGGCCAAGAAACCAATATGGAACGTGTAATCCTGATAACTGGGTATTGATGAAAAATTTCTTGAAAAATGTGGTCAGACAAATGAATATTAATCCAGATCGCGCAAGAGTTGCATTGATCACTTTCAACTGGAGAGCTCAATTACTTTGGAATCTCATTGAGCACACAAATAATATTACTTTGCTGCGTGCCATTGACAATCTTCAATACCCATACGGTGGAACAAATATTACAGGCGCTCTCAGACTAATGAGAGAAATTGTTTTGAATAACCAAGTGATTGGGGACAGGCCGGGTGTCAAGAATGTTGCCATCCTGATCACAGACGGGGAACCAGACAGAGAGAAAGATGGACTTATGGCTGAAGTTACAAGAAATAGAGATTTAGGAGTGCGTCTGTTAACAGTTGGAGTTACACAGCATGTGGATAAAAACCTATTACGGGGAATGGTGGAATACCCGAGTACTGATTATATGTTCGTAAATGATTTCAACAAACTGCATGATATCCTTGATAATCTTATTTTCCAGGCGTGTGAGATTATCACTACACAGCCACCTACGGGCAGTAAGTATGACTAAAATGAAAGGTGTTAGTTCTAATTGGCACATATTTGAGGAGATCGTCCAACACTTGCTAGCAATTGGGTTTGAATGTGTGTATTATTACGTGAATGTATGGGAACTTTAGCCAAAAGCAAGTAACATTGAAAATCTAAATATCATTTCAGTAATTTATACGAAACACAAGAAACGCAAAATTAAACAAGAGAAATTTGATTTGTTTTTCAGTAAATCAGTTTGTGTGGCTAAACAACTGTTAAACATTGCCTAGTCATTATTTATCTATCTCCTGCAGCGATATTATTATTGAAATGCTCAAACAAGACATAAAGAATTGAGCTGTGCCATAAATCTATGAATCGAAGTTGGAATGAAACCTCGATCTTCAATATTTCAGAATTTATTCAAGATTTTGTGTATTTTTAATTTGTACGAATCAAACTGTTGCAACTTTGATTCATGGTACATTGTGTGCAGCTATCTCACAATCCTATCAATTGAAATCAGAATGGCGCTACTATCTGTAACATTTAGACGTTGAATATTCAAGATTTACGTCTTGTGAATTTGCCTTATTTGCCCAAGTTTGAATGCTACAACTTTAAAAAAATTCCATGGAATACAGCTATGCCACCAAATTATCAATTGCGGTCTGGAATAGCACATTTGTCTTTAACATTTTGATGCTATTCAATATTTAAATTTGGTGTGATTGCCTAGTTTGCATAAATAAAAATTCGACAACTTTTGATTGTGGCTCGCTGGATGCTCCTAATGTACAAACCTACAAATAAAGGTTGGAATGGTACCTCTACAGTCAATGGTTTTGAAGATATTCAACAGTTCAAGTCCCCTCATTTGCTTAAATTAAAATTCTACAACTTTTGGTTGTGCTTCGTTAGATGTGCCTATGGCACAAACCTATTAACTTACGTTGGAATGGTAGCTTCACATTTTTTAGTTTTGAAAATGATAGGCATTTAAACTTTTCAAGTGCCATGATTTGCATAAATTTATATGCTACAATTTTTGGTTGTGGTCCATTGGATGCGACTAACATAAACCTTGGTATTAAAGTTGGAATGGCACCCCTACCTTTAATATTTTTAGAATAGATAACATTTAAAAGCTTGATTGTCTCTAATTTCCACAACTTCCTAAGTGTGGACTTTTCAAAACCAGGGGATCAATTTCACTAATTGGTCAATCACCATGCCAAGTTCGGTATTTTTCAGAACAATGTGTCCGTAAAAAGTGAAGACAAATAGGGTGCTGACAGAGAGCCAATTATTTTCAGACAACAGAACACACACACACACACACACACACACGCACACACACACACACACACACACACACACACACACACACACACACATATATATATATATATATATATATATATATATATATATATATATATATGTAATGGCAACCTCTGATGTAAAAGTGTGGCACTTTTCAGAATCCACTCCTCACCACTTCATGCAGGTGATTGTGCGTCGTACCAGACTCTGGTGGCGCGCTGAATTTCATCCGAGAAACAAACTTACAAAACAACAAAACAACCGAAATCAAAAACCCTAAGGACACTCACAAAAATTTTAACGACAAAATAGGATAAAATAAATCAACGCTCAAAACAACATCTCGCTTCGACGTAGTGTAATTCGTTCATGACAAGAAGAAATGGACTCATTCATAATTCTGGTCTGCTGTAATAAGTAACGTTTCTTCGCCGCCATTAAACTTGCCTTATATGTTTTCAAACTATATAAAAACACAATAACACAATGAATATCAATACTATTATAAAAAGTTGATACAAGTCCAAATATTATATTAATTGGTCTGATCTTTTCCAGAAGATTAAAAACGTAATGGCAAGAAACTTTATGCCAAGATCGACAGCTCTTTGTTGATACCCCCCAGAAATAATAAATAAATGAAAAACACCAAACACAGCGAATTGACAACGACAGTGCATACAAATATTCATAATACATGTACGTGTAGACAGATATATACATACCCTTTCACACATAGATATCCGTAATCGAGGAACATTAATCACTGCTGCATGTACATTGTACTGAGACTAAAAGGACTTGGGTTTAAATAATGTAGGATTTCACGCATATATTTAAAACGCTGTTTGAAATTGCGTGCATTTTTATGAGTTACTTTTACAATTTTCTGCGACTGACGTAAGTTAAGACATACTTTATTTGGTACAAATGGTCACCAGGCCATGTTTATACTAAGATCGCTTATGCAGGAATTAACGATACTGAAAAAACAAACTAAGAACAAAAAAAAAAAAAAAAAAAAAAAAAAAAAAAGGATTGGCAAACTAAAACTGACCCTACTAAATTATCCACATAATGCTGCATGAATTTTTAATACTATTACAGCATATAGAAACCAATTGTGGCATTGTAAAATGAATTTATAATAAATAGCTGTCAATGTCAATATCATACTGGTAGTCAGTATTGCAAAAGTTTGAAAATAGATTAGAAGTCCTACAACCGATACCGACAATACGAAAAAATGAAACCTCCTCTGATATTGTCAATGTAAACAACTTTTACAAATTCAAATGAACAATAAACGGTAATGATAATGATATTGATGATGATACTACTGCTGCTGCTTCTACTACTACTACTAATAATAATAAAGAATAGATAGATAAATAAAATGAAAG
This sequence comes from Hermodice carunculata, assembly GCA_964020975.1. Taxonomy (NCBI): domain Eukaryota; kingdom Metazoa; phylum Annelida; class Polychaeta; order Eunicida; family Amphinomidae; genus Hermodice; species Hermodice carunculata. The sequence goes on from OZ026612.1 coordinate 33,940,840, forward strand.
CTCATAGATATAAGTAAAATAATTGCGTTACGGTGTCTTTATTTTGGATCCCAATTCAAGTAATTTGTCTGCTATAGTGCTCTTCGTCTTCAACCATTTTATCTGGTGCTTACTGCATACCCAGAATTGGGACACTTCACAATTGTGACAAACACTTACCGCTTTTAAATTAATAATGGTAATTTTAACCACCTAATGCACAGCGGCTTACATATTCCATGCCTTCTCCAAAGGGAGCAACAACTCATTATCTCTCGGTCTTCCTTTTCAGAATGCGAAGCTGACATTGCTGTGTTGGTAGATCACTCGGGCAGCATTTGTGGCGACAGAGGACTGAAGAACTGTAGACCTAACAACTGGGCGATCATCCTCAATTTCCTGAAAATGGTTGTGTCCATGCTGGATATTGGATTAGATCGCACCCGCTTTGGTGTTATAAGCTTTGGAAACGATGCAACGCTTAATTTTGATTTAAATGATTATAGAACCAAGCGAGGGACAAGAGATGCTATCGGTCTGATTAAGTTTCGCGAAGGTTTTACCAATACGACTGGGGCTTTCCGCCTGATGAGAACGAGGATGTTCACAAAGGAAGGAGGGGACAGGCCTGATAAGGCGAATATAGCAATTCTCCTTACAGATGGTAACCCAAATAGAGAAGTATCGGGGTTGAAGTCGGAGGTTCGTGAAAACCAGAGATTGGGAGTGCGTGTGGTGGGCGTGGGAGTGACTGACCAGGTAAACGAGGCTGTCATTAAGGATCTCCTGCAGTATCCGGAGCAGGACTACCTCAAGGTATCGGACTTTGCTAAACTTGGCGAGATCTTGGAATCCTTGATTAGACAGGCGTGCAGAACGGTGCCGCCGACAAAACCCACAATAGGACCGGAGCCAACAGCGGGATGTAAGTTAATATCTATCAGTGGCAAACTTTTCCTGACTAAATCGCACAAAAAATCCTACTGTAAATTGTCGTCTTCTGTAACGATATATCAAAATTTTGTCGTTTGTAGATAATACGTTGAATGAGAATTGTAGCCACGACCCACCATGGAAGTTTGTCCAAGGGTCAACAACTTTCTTTGGTGTCCCAAGGAAAGCTGTTGATACTGTTTATTCTAAACAGGAAAGGGTAACAATGGGGTACCGTTGAAGGATTACCCGCTTTGTGTCAATGTAAATGTATAACCCTTTTTAGTCCGATATGTAGGTTCATGGACCTTTGCAAATCACGTGGCATCGTCCTTTTAATACTGTTTCACAAAATCTCTTATATATAGCTAAACAGACACATAGACAAATCTGACCAGACCCCTTTCTCGTCACTGGTATCCATTACGTCATGGCAGTGGTCATTTTGTTTCAATTTTGGGTGCCCGGCCACTGTCAGTCCGGCGTAACTATTAATCGTATTTACCGTATTTCTGGCTGTTTCACTTGGGCACTGTATGTGCATTTTTGTGTCCAAGGTTCTCTGTTATGGTTGCCGGGAATTGACCCAGGTGTCACAATCTTCAACAGATTCACCTTTCATTATTCCTGTCTATCCCTCGGTTTTTGTACACAGAGATTGGGGAAAATCGGTGATTTTAATATATGACATCCAAAGTTAAAATGTATGCAGAATGTGTCAACTTCGGTATAAAAGATAAAACCTCTTTTAAGGTTGCGGATTATACTAGTATATCCCGCAACGAACAGGGAACCTTGGCCACAAAAATATGAACACGGTGAATACCTAACCACTATTTAACTGGGGACCAGTCAAGATTCAACCTAACGTTTCCTTACCGGGTATGACCCCGTATCGTGGCGGAGTCCTAACCCGTTCTCTCCACCTTGTACTACACTCATGATGATGATGATCATCATCATGATCATCATCATCGTCATCATCATCATCGTCGTCGTCATCATCATCATCATCATCATCATCATCATCATCATCATCATCATCATCATCAAGCCTTAGGGTATATGATGCGCGGATTGTCTGGTCAATATTCCAACGAAGCAGAGCTGTATCCCACAATGAAGACTATAGCTACATGACGTTGTTCTTACACCTGATCGGTCTACCACCCCCACGGATATATGTTTGTTAACGTGTTTATTTCCAAAAGGAACTGGATTGCTCAATAGCTGTAATGAAAAGCTAATCGAGACACACATATACAATATGTATATATATATTTATGTCATGTTGGGTCGATTTTAGTACTATGACAGGCTTGTATAAATACCGTAACATAGGCCTAAAAGCTACAGTGCCGCGATATGATGTATCGGTACTATTCCGGTGGTATCGGTACTCCTCCGCTGTTATCGGTACTCTTACGGTTTCATCAAACTATTTCTTATTTTTGCTTTGTGTATTGAAATGTACAAATCGACCCAAACATGAGATAAAAATTTTATAACATACCTTCTAGACGAAATGAAGTAATCAACTCGGACTGGATACCATATAGCAGAACTCGTTCGCCTCGCTCACTCGTTCTGCTATATGGCATCCAGGGCTCGTTGATATACTTCATATCGTCAACAAAGCATGCTATAATCTATAATATATATATATATATATATATATATATATATATATATATATATATATATATATAAGACATAAAGGACAGAACAAGCCAGTTTGCAAGTTGGAATGCCAAACAAGTGTAAATGATAAGTACCAATTATTACGTGATAAAACGTCTGGTCTGAGTAATACGCAAATGATTAGCCGAAAAACAAAATTAACACACCAAAAGGGCGGTAGTACCAGACAGTATAATTCCTGGAAATCTATTACACAGCTTAATGTAGAAAAAATAGGATGTACACCAGGAGCAAGCACATTTGCATCAGACCCCAGGAGTGTAAGTCTAGGTTGTTCAAAAAAGTGGGCAAGACAGGAAAAAATGACATGTATCTTCATTTAAGCAGTTACATGAACAAGCAGCAGAGGGCAGAATGTTGACTTCATATCCTTTCGCACAATGTTTGTTACATCCAAACGTACAAAAAGAAAAAAAAAAAACCACCCCCCCACACACACACAAAGGAAGAAAAGAGGGGGTATGAGAGCCGCGTAACAGGGGAATCGTTTGTCTTAGGACGTCCGTGGGATATGCACAAATTCATAATTTTGTGTTTGGATATTTCACTTATAGTGCAAGAATACAAACCAATTGGCAGAATTTATAATTATCACTTAGCTGTACAACATATTATCAAATATTTTGTGATCCTGTTTACTCCTCATCAATGTCAATTACTATGTAAATATCATGCTTGATGTTATTTGACGAAAAGGTAAATTTTATGGTAACTTTAACGTACAAATGAACTACTTTGGAATTAAAAAATAAAAACCTTTTTCATCCATGCAGTTGAAACGCGTGGTCAATGCATCTTTCCACATACTGACTGCACATTTTTTTTTCAAATAATGAAAACTTTCCATGGAAAAGTAATTGCAATTTTATAATACGATATTATACGTTATGGCTCCCCCCTATGGAATTTCAAGGAACAGGGAGTATTCATTTTGCAAAGTGAAAAAATAATTTTGCCTCTACATAAGTGGCCCAAAACTTTACTAAATTACACTAGGTTTTTTGCGTATAGATACGTAAGCGTTAAACAGAAATCCTAGTGCACAGGGAAGCCACAATGTACTCATCCGTACATGTTTCATGCAAAGCACGACCATAGGGCACAGTGATAGGACAAATAAGTTGGCAATTCATGAAACCAGGGATTTTACGATACGACTTTTAGGAAGGGTAACATTTTTTTTCTTTACAGACGTTGGTGGCTATAGCACACTGGCCGTCAGACCGCCTGTTATTTTTTTTTTTAATTTGGTACGTTTTTGTACGTTAAGGACGGATCTAGCTAAATCATACCGGCTTTCAAACCCTCTGTTTTTGGTACGGTTCCATACGTTGCAAACGCGGAAAGGGTATGAGTGGAAATTGAGTTTAGATCGCCCTAGGCGAAACTGGTTGTGAATTATCTTTTTGCGAAGCGTTCAGCAAACGCTCAATTATTTGGAATTTCATGGCGAAAGAAACAGTACTTTTGCAAGTTTCACTTTGAAAATTGGAAGTGTTAGGGAAATTTGACATCATCAGGTAAGTCGTTCCTAAGATGAATGACTGAGGGTAGAAACGATCTCAAGTAACAATCGGTCCAGCATTTGATTTGTCGTTGTTGAGGGGGCCTGTGGAGTGGCAGGCCAGTCTGGGGTACGTCGTTATTCCGGACTAATTCAAATAGGTGTGTGTGGAGGGGGGGGAAGCTTATTGAACTTTTTGTAGAAGAACACTAATTTGAATAATTTTCTGCCCGTGTGAAGCGGTTCCCAGCCAATTTCAGCCAACAGTCTATCACGTGACGTTAATTTCGTACCACCATTACATATTCTAGCAGCTTCACACTGCGTATCATGAGGTGAAAAAAAATTTTAAAAAGGTTGACGTTATTTACTTTCAGTGTGCAAAACCAAAACTGATCTCACATTTATCTTGGACTCATCTGGTTCTATCGCCGACGCCAACTTTACTTTGGAAAAACAATTTGCCCGGGCTTTGGTAGGAGAACTTGATATTCCATCCATCTCAAGACTGGCTGTGATATCTTATGGTGCTACGGTTTCAGGGAGCGAGACACGTACTTTCCTGCTAAACAGGTAAGATGTAATTTAGTTTCGCAAATTAACCCTTTTATTGCCATTTGCTTCGATTGAAAGGTCGATGTGTTCTGCACAACCAACACGATATTCGATTCATATTCTCTTGTATATAGACCGTCCGTTCTGGTACCAGCAATGTCTACGGCTGCGGAGACTATACGAATGGTTCGAGTTAACAGCTTTCTTCGGCTTGCTTTAGGCGCTCAAAGCGTGGCACTGAAAAAGTTAACTCGTTACAATATGCAGGCATTGACAATATTTCCTGTGTGCTCACGGAAATGTTATAAGAGTTCTATGTTCAAATGACACCTGTAAAGACCCGTCACTCAACAGCAGAGTGCCAGAACCATAAGACTTGTCACACTCACAGCTGTAGCATGACTGGTCACGCAATGTCAGAGCTACCTACCTGGATCACTGGCAATGATACTATGTGTACGATCAATGCCACAGGTAAACTTTTTTCACTGTAATGATGTAGCCTGTGGACAAAAAGTAGCGCTCTGGCCACCAGGGGGAAATCAGCCAATTCCAACTTCGTGTTTTGGGACTCTTAGATGTTTCATTACGTAGGGCGGTCATGTGTTGATGGCATATGCCCAGGGTCAGGAAGCAGCAAACGACACCCCTGGTCAAAAAGCATTGCGTGACCTACCCTAGCCATATTATTGGCTAGAATAGATCAGGCAACTTTTTTTTCACCAGTGCTGCCCTCTATCTCTTGCCCCTTGGCTAATCCCATGAGTTTTCTTTCATCTCTCCTTATGACCCGGCCCAGCGAAGGCACCGGTGGGTATAGGTGTTACCCACGTCCTACGCTGATAAGCAGTTGTATGGTCTGGCTAAACCCCTTGCATTCTGATTGACAGCTATCTGCGCGTCTGGAGGTCAGAGCACTGTTCATTGCCTTTAGTCATAGACCAATGGACCCTTAAGATACTCATCTGATCTTGCAAAACACGAACGCAGACGTATTATGTAACATCAGCTGCTTACAGAGTCGTTTCAGCTAAAAGAACAATCAGGCATAAATGAGAAAAATGCCTGATAGAACGTTAGGTGAAGTTGTACCCGTTATTAAAAAAGCAAAAAAAAAAAAAAAAAAAAAAAAAAAAAAAAGCCAGCTGGCAGTCAAATAACATTTCATGGATTTGAACAGGGGCCCGAATATTCCCATAAAGTATATCAGTGTATATGACATAAATCATTTTGGCGCACTGGAAAGAACGTCACAGCTGGATTATTCATCCTTCAATTAAATCGTAAAAATTGAACGTGTTGCTTTTGCATTATTTAATTTGAAAACTTTGTAGATACATGTCAAAATCAGCAGCCCAGAAGGCTATTGACGCAATCACCTTTATGAATGGCCGGGGAACAGACACGGGAGCAGCCATAGATTATATGAGACAGCGCGTTTATGCTGGGTCTAATGTTGGAGACCGAGCAGACGCTCAGAACGTAGCTGTCATATTTACTGATGGTGGATCACAAAACAAAAGAGCAACGATAGAAGCTGCTAACAGAGCGAAGGCTGCCGGAATTCACATCATAACTGTCGGTATAGGCAACCCCAACTGGATAGACTCATGGGAATTACGTGGTATAGCAAGCTGGCCCTACGAAAAAAATTACATGTATGTGCGGTACTACCGGGACCTTCAGAACATCAGAGCACGCTTAAGGGATGTCATCTGCGACAGTGAGTCCTGTCATCACGTTTATCAACCTGTAAATGACGAAAATTCACCCTCCTTTCTACAGTTTGTGGTTTTCCGAGGGTATTGTTAAAATGGAATAGTTGTTTTCAAGTTTGCTCAAACATAACACTTCATGTGCAAAGCAGTTATATTTGTTTAATATGATAATTTTGACTATATCTTGTAGCATAAATTAACTTGTATATGGTGACATGATTACGGTATGCAAACTTTAGCTCGTGTTAATATATATATATACATATATATATGTATATATATATATATATATATATATATATATATATATATATATATATATATACATATACATATTGTGGAACGCGGTTTCTTGTTATATTCAGTATGTGAACAGATGATTAAATATTTGACCAGAAGAACTAATCGTGTTCTTTAGGTGAACAAATGCATTTGTTCATGTCAATAAATACAGTCAATCTGTTCCTCTCAATAATTGATTTGATGTTCTGATTAAATCGATTTGTTTTTCTGATCAAATTGATTTAATCAGAGGCACAAATATACACTTATTTGATCACATGAACAAATACATTTGTTCAGATGATTCAATCGATTTAGTCCGTAGAATAAATAGATGGTATTTGATCATCTGATTAAATCGAATTGTTATTCTGGTCAAATCGATTTGATCATTTCAACAAATATCCCCTAACTTAATTCAATTGGCGCTTCATGTCCGATTTGTTCCGCGGTTCAAATATTTATACTTCGGAACAAATCACTTCCGCCATATTTGATCCGCGCAACAAATAGTACACAGACTACCGGAAGTGACGAGTGGCATAGCGGAGGGAGTAATTATTATCTGGTAGTGGAGTGACTCATAATAGTTCGGCAGATCAAATTGATTAGATCACGGGAACAAATATATATTTATTCAGGTGAATAAATTGGGATACACCTTATTCTATTTTATCAGAAGAACAAATCGATTTAGTCATCTGAACAAACGCCTTTGTTCATGTGATCGTATTAATTTTATTTGTTCCTCTGAACAAATCTATTTCATCTTCTGATTAAATCAGTTTGTTTTTCTCATCAAATAAATTTGATCAGAAGAGCAAATAAATTGCATTTGAACAGATGCACAAATACATTTGTTTATGTATCTATATATATTAAATTTCTATCATTGCACCTACACTTGAGTTATAACTGAAAGTGGTTCAAAAGCAAATAATAAGCATGACTTTCAGATGAAATGTCTTTTTTTTTTGGTCAAATACCTATGACGCAATCATTTACAATCCTTGGATGTTCAACCCATATCCACTTTGTCGATATCATTTCATATAAGAACTGAACACTTTTGGACAAAAAGCAAAAGTTATAGCCTAAATCGAGTCTGAACTTTCTATTCAACTGAAAAAATAGCAGTGTCGTTGCTTTCAATGTGTATGTTTACACAGTCACAAAGGAGCAAACATATAGTGAAGAATAGATAGAGTTATTCAGGCAGATACTTGAACGTTGCTCGTACGTGAGTAACTAACGACTAGCAACTTACAACTTCGATAAAGTATTTGATCCTTTGTTTGTATCTGTTCCTTTAGGTTATTTCCGTTGAAAATGTATCTTTATCCAAAGATGTTGCTTTTTGTGAATTTGAATACGACTATAAAAAAGTATATTTATGTATACACTCTTTTTTAATGCAGTTTTTAGTAAAAATAATTAAGTAAGCAAGTAGGCAAGATCGATGGACGGACGAACAGAGAGACCGGAATATAGTCAGATAGATAGACAGGCAGACAGGTAGATAGATAGACAGACAGACAGACAGACAGACAGACAGACAGATAGATAGATAGATAGATAGATAGATAGATAGATAGATAGATAGATAGATAGATAGATAGATAGATAGATAGATAGATAGATAGATAGATAGATAGATACCCACGCCTCATCCTCTGTCGCTATTCACTTTTCTTTGTACAGAATACTCCTTTAGTTGTACAAATGAATGACTTAAGCTTTAATTTTTATTGTATACTCGATATTGTGCAGATACAAATGAGTGTCGCAGCAATCCATGCTTGAACGGAGGAACCTGCGAAGGTGGCAACGGTTATTATTTTTGTCGATGCCGACCAGGATTTGCCGGGGAACGTTGCGAAAGGAGTGAGTAGAATGTTGTTACGTGGTGGCCTATTGAGGGCATACACAATGAACACAGGTGTAAGCTTATATCATTTTGTAAGTAAAACAAAGATACATGGTCACGATGATTGCGCCTTGATCACCACAGATTAACTTTATATTATTAATCAATTTCTTGAGCACAGCGGTGTTAGTAAAGTAGATTTTTATTGATGCTGCCTGCGTTTTAACAATGTGGGCACAGTATGTAACTGATGATATTTCAGTACACTCTAAGAAAGAAATGGTTCCTTTGAACCCTGGTTCCCTAAGGAACCTAAACGTGTGTATGTGTGTGTGTGTGTGGGGGGGGTCTGTGGCCAGCTATTTATTTGTGACACATCTAAAAGATGAGTTTATGCACATTCGTTTTAGGACACACATTTAAACAAATAAAATCGAAATGATACAGAAATACTCTTTAAGATAATATTACTAAATTTGAAGCTACAAAACTTCAGTTGAAATTACAAAAGTCGTGTCTGTAACTTAGAATGTAAATATTACCTCACTTATTAGAAGCTGCAAACAAATCTGAATAGACAACATTTCGGTAGATTTCAGGGTTAAAATCCATCATGCATTTACCTCTTGCTTAACTAGTTTCGGGGCAATATTGACAAAACATGTCAAATTGTTGCGACATCACAACTAAATGTTCCTGGTTACTGGCAGCCTTTCCTGACATTTTTATGGAGATTTAGCAGTAGAGCTGAAATTGAAGAACCCTAAAGGTTCTCTGAAGAACTGTCACAGTTTACCAAAGAGTCGTATGGGAAAGGTTTTTCAGAATGCTACCGTAGGATATTTCTATGAAAAAAAAAAAAAAAAAAAAAAAAAAAAAAAAAAAAAAAAAGGTACCGCATGTTTGTGACAAATTGAAAACCCCTTTTTGCTACCGAAAAGATCTTTCTCTCTGAGAGTGTATTGCCAAACAAACGAGGAGAAGTTAGATATTGCTATGGTAGAAATTGGACCTTTTCACACAAACGCGTTATAATAATTGCTTAGATATGTGTACAGAAACATCAGATGTTCTACATTCTATTTTCTTTTCCGCAACAGGCTGCCGGCAAGGTGCGGACATTGTGTTTGCTCTCGACGCCAGTGGAAGCATCGGGCGACCAAACTTCATGACTGAACAAAATTTTGTTCGTGATTTGGTAAAAGGTCTGAACTTAAACTCAGACAGTCGAGTTGGAGCGCTCACATTCGCTGATAGGGCGCAAATTTATTTTCACTTAAATACTTATAACAACTCAAAAAATCGCTACAAATACGATGCACTGAACGCCATGAGCTTCTTTTACTCTGGTGGCACCACAAACACCGCCGACGCACTTTTACAAATGAGATCCCAAATGTTTATACGAAGCAGAGGAGACGTACCCAATAAGCCTAACGTGGGGATAATCCTCACTGATGGTCGCTCCAACAACGAAGCAAAGACGTGGGATGAAGCTATGAAAGCCCGGGCAGCGGGAATCAATTTGATAGCGGTCGGCATAGGCAACAACGTCCGTAAACTGGAGCTGGAGGGAATAGCAAGCTACCCAACAAACAGGAATGTCTTTAAAGTGGGCACCTTTGGATCACTGACCACCATCAAAAACAATTTGCTCGATGCCATTTGTAATAGTGAGTGTGACAAGTCTTTCATATACCTAGCTGTAATGTTCTTTCTTGTTATATCCTTAACATAGACGGGCATAGTTAGTATCTTGACAGCAGCAAAAATATATACACATGCATACATCACTGACAGGAGAATGGGACGAAATGAAACAATTCACGAAAGCCAATATATGTACTTCATGTACATATGGTTAACGACAAAAAAAAACAAAACAAAAAAAAAAAAAAACTGAACAGAATGAAAGTAGTTAGCAAAGAATATATAAATGGACCTGTATGTTAATGTGCCCTTTAAACTACACATAGGAACACTCTAAATTACGTGTGGAAATGTATCATCAAATTGATTATTAATCTGACATTTTGTTGATACTATTCAAAACCAGGATACCTGTGCTCCCAATTTTCAAACATTTCGTTGTTGCCGTTCTGCGACCTTGAAGGTAGTACTTCGTTTTGCACAGGATTTGTAAGTGTGTATATAGCTTCATGTTTTTACCTAAAAATATGAAGTATTGTCAAAACTTCTTTATAAATCCTTTGATCAATCATTTTAATGCAGCAAATAGTTTTTCTTTCAGCGTACGGTCCTAAAATGTTGTCAAAACCGCAATGGATTCAGCTGTATCTGTCCCTTTTTCAGAAAACGACTCCGCAAACGTATAACACATCTCCTCCAATAAAAAAATGGAAGAAGAATACTTCCATTTAGTTATCAGAAATCTCAGAACATTTTCACATTCTTAACAGCCCATTTGGTCTGTTTCCTCAGAGGCGTTCGCACAAAGTCTTGTAATTGTAAACCATATCGCTCCATTTACTGTATGTTGTTAATGTAAACTTTCGGAATTAAATGAATGGCCCATAAGACACACTCACAATAAGTTTCCATTGAAACTGTTGACTATTCATTTTTTGTTGACGCATAACAAAAATAAACCAATACGGAACGATGTTTATTCAAAGTTTTACTGCAGGCAAAATTTGCGCCCCGGCGTGGTCCACTGTAGTTTTAACCTCCATTTTTTCTCAAGGTGTAACAGTGACCAGTATTAAGCTTGAAGTGTAATCATCGCCCACAAAGTGATTTTTAATGCCGTGAAAAAGATATAAAAAGTGATGTTACTTTATACTTTAGTATCTCCGGTTATTTTGTTGATGGTAGATATTTATCTCAAAATGTCAAACGTCCTTCAGCATTTTCATGTGATCAATACCAGAAAGTCATTAGCAAATTTCTATTATTCTCTTCACGTCCGCCCCAGTCTTTCTTGATTTCGATATATCATATTTTTACTGCAACACACTCGTTAATTTGTATAAAGGACTTCTATGGATTATCATGAAGTTATACAAGTATTTTATATGGCCTCATCTGATGTAATACAAAAATATAACGAAGCTTTGCATAATTATAGTATCAAATAAAGTGTTCTCAAGTTTGATATTCGCGTTGGAAGATTAACTTACGACATATTGTAAGTCACTGCACGTGTCAACCTCTCTTGAGAAAATGTAGACAAATTTTGTGTGAAGTATCTGTACACGGAGCAACGCTTTTATTCTGCGATGTAACTGTAAAAGTAGTTAATTAATTAATTAAATAAAATAGCCAAACCAAACCTCTGAGAGGGACCAGCAAGAAAACGTTAATTATTCCTGGTCATCACGTGCGCCTGAAATGCTCAATGCACAATTAACGGAAATGAAGCAGTGTGAACGCTGTGACGTACCCAATATTAAATGAACATAGAGTCAATCATGTTTTTTTAATAATAAGATAAAATGCCATGTAACAGTGTCGCTCATTTTGCACCGATGACAGTTCATTGGATGAAAACGTAATGCTATAGCGATTTGGATCGATCTGCCTCCCTTGTTTTTTTATGCCTTGCCTATTTTAATAACATAGACGACATTTGTGATGTGTTTTCGCATTTTATCTTACAGATAACAATGAGTGCAACTCCAATCCTTGCAGAAATGGTGGCACGTGCTTTGATGGCATCAATGGCTATACATGTCGCTGTCCTAATGGCTATACAGGAAACCAGTGTGAGAGAGGTAAACGTACTTTGGTTCGTTTCTCTGTATTAGCGCTACCACAGCAAAAACTTAAGGTTTGTGCCAACGTTAGCGACTCTTCAGAAATGTGCTAAAGATTTTTTAGTGTTCTCATTTCTGGCGTCACATTTATCATCTGATATGGAAAATGCTCCTGTCGAATTTTTGGAGTCCCACTTCCACCTGACCATTTTTATATCTAATGTTAAAGATGTTCACTTTAGAAAATTCGCGTTGCTTTGAAATTCACTTAGCTTGAGTCCAGTTTCGCCACATTTTACTGTTCAAATCTTCGAGATCAGCAAACAGGCCGGTCCCTCCGAAGCCGGGGCTGAAAACCGTGCATAGATAATAATCCGTCTGGGTAGCTCGGATCGAGCTAAGTTTCAGATAAAGAGGTTACACCTGTATTTTCAATTCGAGCGTAGGAGTGAAGTATATACAATTTACCATCACTTTGGACAATGTGAATATTAATATAATAGAGTTTATTTATTTATTTATTTATTTATTTATTTATTTATTTATTTATTTATTTATTTATTTATTTATTTATTTATTTATTTATTTATTTATTTATTTATTTATTTATTTATTTATTTATTCATTCATTCATTCCATCATTAATTCATTCATTTATTTATTATTTATTTTATTTCGCCAGTTGATTAGTTAGTTAGTGTACAGAACGCCGATAAATTCTTTTTTTTTTACCAAGAATTTTATATACAAAAGATCCCATTTGCCGCCCTAATTTTTCAAGAGTGCAACTGAGGACTAAATAAAAAAAAGTAAAGTTGATTTGCAACCACTGGGGTCTGTTATATACTCGTTTCTACCGGTAAGATATGAAGACTGTTGCACACTAATGGGATTTCGGGATTACAGGGGCCGTTTAGAAAAAATAAAAAAAATAATAGTCATTAACAAACCGTACATGTACATGTATAAACTTAGCACATAGAATACCAAGAAATGAGAAACTCATGCATGACAAGAGAGAAAGTTCATAAAGTTTATGACTAAATTGTATGCCGAGATGTAACAGGAACATACTATATGTTGATATCGTTTAGAGAGCGACAAGAAAGATAGCGAGTTGATAATAGTCAATAAGCCACAGAATTAACATGTAGCCATTGAGCATGAGCAACGTAACAAGTAATGACACCCTGGATGTTGCCACAACGGTCCAACAAATTTAGAGAATATATCTGCAAACGGGGACATGGGTTTTTTTAGATTATATAGTGGAATGATAATACATCTATTCGGCTGGGTGGTTGGCACCGAAGATTGCTGGTTTGAGACCCGACCGTTCCCTAATAGCAAAAATAAGGAGATCTATTCAGACACAAATGAAAATGCGGGGGTGAAAAAGTTAAAATATGAACCATTATATATGATAAGCCACCAAGCTATGCTTATTAACACGTATTAAAGTGAGATCTTAGTTGAAACTTCAGTTCGATATTTAGATGTATATAACGTACATCATGACTTCTTCCGCGACTATATAATACGCACGTGTGTAGGCAAACTCCAAGTTTACTCAGTTGTACAACTCATACAAATATAGGGCTGCGGACCATCAAGTAATTGGGAGAACCACAAAAGAAAAAAAAATAGATTATCCATAGAAAGATATGCCTACAAGCTTGGGTAATTTGCACACGGTGGAACGGTATAAGATATGAGCTTGACCAAAAAGGAATACAATATGCGAATTCAAGCTGGCAGGAAGACCATGTATACATAAAAGTGTCCATGTGTCCTTCAAAAGTGCTGCTTACACAATATTTCACTGTAATACAGTACACCATTTGAGCCACGCAAGTATAACACACGTAACGAGAGGTGACATCGTTTAATTCGTCGGTGAGGCAGCATTATCCCAAAATAAGAATATACAAGAATGTAAATAAGTAAAGGATGTTCTTCGTATGGGCTCTTGCTAATATGGCATGATATTACCATATAAAAAAAAAGAAGAAGAAAGAAAAAGAAAAAAAGACGAGAAAATATAAAGGAGGGAGCTCTGTAACCACAGATGAATAAACAGATTCAAAAATTGCACTGGCCAATTTAAACTTCAACCATATGTGGTAAACGCATAGCCAGACCTCAGTTTTAGGATGGGGAACATGGCTGTAGATTGCATACGCTTTTGTTGATTGTGACATTTTACTCAGGAAATACGTGTATCTAATGCATTGTAGAGAAACAAATACTTTAAGAAAGTCGTATATCTTATATCAAGAGATAGATGTTACGATTAATTTCACCAGAACTTGTTTGTGTGCACTTTATCGTAAATTTGAATAAACGGACACAATTGGTCACGTGGCTAGGTATTACATGTATGTTTTCAAAAGAGAAGCCTGCAATTTTTCAACCAACACAACTGGATCTTATTTTATCTTTACAACCACGTGTCAACTACTTAATATGCGCTCTTGCCACGTGAGTCCTCATTAAAAAAAATGTGTTCGTTCCTTTATCTTGCCCCGTAGACTTGCTATGGCTTGATGGATGTTCAGAGCCTGTATCCATAAGCTGTGTGAGTGCGCATAAACTCTTTTGTGCATATGCGCACAAAATGTTCTAACTGTGGCATCACGAATTAACTTTGGAGCCAACTGTCACAGTCTTAGGCTATTTGTGATCTGGGATATCACATTACATGCTTTTATCCAGAGATGAATGGTCTCTATGGAGCAAGGGCTGGCTGATACAGCCTCAGGTACAATGCTTCTCTCTATGAAGCCTAGATATTGTGACATCTGGTGTACTTAGTTATTTCAAGGAGGATAGAGTCTCCCTACCCTCCTTGGTTATTTAGGCCTTATACATCTGCTCAATAAGGACAGTAAGATATTCTCCATATTTTGTTGAGAACTTATTACAGAGTTGGCGGGATTATTTTTTCTCATTTGCTGCAACATCTAAGCCTTTGAAAGCAGCAGACAGTCAATTATACTATGGATAATAAGTTGGCTAGGAGCCAAGGTTCCGACTATGCAAGCTAATTTATTTTGCGTGAAAAATGGTTGCATAACTGCATGGGGGTAGATAACAGTAACCAACGTCAAGATGGTGTGGCCGTGGAAGTGTGTGGTGGACTATGTATTGTGCAAAGGCTGCTTGAGAATTCATTTAAATTTAATTTAGCATAAAATGTTGTACTTATTTTGTTTCCATGCGATAAGAGCTGCTCGTGATATATATACACATGTCAAACTGGGCACGACGCTTCTATCTAGAACAGTTTTGAAGATACGGATGGTTTTATTACATTGCGTGTGACATTATTATTTTTAACATCTTAATTTATTCTAAATCAGAGGACAAATTTCAATAATAGGGCTATAAGCTCTGCAACAGTTTGGATTTCTAGTTATTGTCGTATTCGACAAAAGCTGCAGACAACATGTACAGGCGGAAACAGTAAAAAAAAAAAAAAAAAAAAAAGACAGAAAGAAAGAAACCTTCAGAAAAAAGAAAGCCGATGTGAATGCACACAGATATAATAAATGCAGAAAGCAACAATAGCACCACGAACAGTGAATCCCGAAACAAAAGCCAAAACAAAAATATGCAACATACTACATTCACGATTAAATAGGTTTGCCAAGTTTTATCTTAATTACACTGTTGGCTTCTTCATTTCGTTCTCTTGCATGCCATGCTCGCGGTCACAGACCGTCCAAAGCGTGTCCTGATAGTTGCATGAAAACCCTGACCTATACATTCGGGAGAAAAAGCGGTGCACACCGATGTATAGTATTTCTTATCCGTTGTTTTATTATGCCTTTTTTAGTGCGCATGTAAATTATTTATGTGTTTTCACGCCAATGCATAACGTTGTTTTCATTCTTAAATGTGCATTCCATCGATAATAAAATGGTTCATTACATAATTATCCACGTAATATTGAAAATATAATTTTGCTGCTAAAAGTTGCTATGATTTGTCTTTAATCCTCATACATTTTGCTCCGGTTTTTGCATCTAAATGGAGTATTTGGTACAGCAGGGCCATAATGTAATTTTGGTGTCATAGGGCTATATGCGTCATAGCTATTCGATTATCATGGGCATTGGTATCGTTCTTGTCATTGTCAACATTGATTTCATTATCGTTATCATTGTTACTGATTTTATAATGACTTATACTTTAAGGCTGTAACGGTCAAGCTGACGTCATCTTTGCGATCGACGCCTCTGGAAGCATCCGCATTGAACGATTCCAAGACGTCTTGTCTTTTATCAACAGCATAGTAATGCAGATGGAAGTTGCCACAGATAGAGTACGAATTGGTGTCATTAAATTCAGTGACAATCCTTCCATCCAATTCCACTTGAACAGGTACACGGCTAAACAGGACGTCATTGCCCATATCAACCACATCAAATTTGTGGGCGGTCGGACTAACATCGCTAGTACCATCCAGCAAGTGCGCACGCAGATGTTTCTGTCAAATCAAGGCTCTCGCACCAGGGTACCAAACTTCTTGATAATGTTTACCGACGGTAACAGCAATATCAATATGGCGAATACCATACCTGAAGCTATCGCAGCCAAAAATGCTGGCATTCATTCCATTGTAGTGGCCGTCGGGAAATCTCTTAACATGCTGGAGATAAACGGCATCGCCAGCATCCCACAGGGCAAGAATGTATACAGTGTAACTAGTTACAATGCTCTGCCGAGCATTGTTAATACAGTTGTGAAGGCGACATGCGATGGTACGTTACAACGTTTTAAGGCACAGTTACTCGGGTGATCTAAACATTTAAAATACCATTTCGACACATCTTAGTGATGCCTCCAGCAATAAACAATAGTTAACAAATAGTATAGAACAGAATATTTCTTTTTGATTCGGTATAGGTGCTGTAAGGTGGCGAGGAAGAAAAGAGACAGAGAGGAAGAAATGCTGCAACTGAATATTTACAAGTAAAATATGTCTCATGATAACACGGTATTTAGCCATATTTGCTATTAAATTTTGTAAATCGTGGAAGCAGTTTTGACATTGACGGCAATTGACTGTCTTAATGAAGGTCTCTCCCACCATGTTTATAATTACAAGTGTTTGCTGAGAACGCAATGTGTTCAAAAAAAAACAAAAACAAAACAAAACAAAAAACAACTGCATTTTATGATCAGGTAAAATGTTCCTGTCAGCTGGCTCTTGATTTTATGTATTTGGGAATTTCCAGACACAAATGAGTGCAGTAGCAACCCATGTCAATCAGGAGGTAGATGTATTAACGGACTTGGTCGCTATATCTGCCAATGTGGGCAGGGCAGAACAGGAGAGAGGTGTGAGATAGGTACGTATACACGGCACAAAAAAAAATTGAAAAATAAGTGAAGATTTACTTTCTTGTACGGAATTATTGCACAAAGAAGCATGTGTATCAATTGATCAGTATGCTATGGTACTTTGTAGTATTCTGTTGGGTTATCTTAATTTACATGATGTTTTGCGATGCAAGTGTGCGTATTATTGCAATTCTGAATAGCATGAATGTCCGCAAGTTAATAGGTGTGAACACAAGCATGAAATTTTGATATTGATATTTTTATATCTGCGGTGCAGAAAATTTGGAGAGGTGCAAAATCACTGTTTGACGTCTCTGCTCTTCTTTTCCCTTTCCATCTGTTGAATGATCTGGGCCTGTAAATGTCTCATAATTATAACATGTATTAAACCTCATCGGACTAAATTCCCTTTGGGTAGCCCAGTATGTATAATGCTCCGTTGCTGCAGGCTTTGTTGAAGCACTTAAAAATAAAATATGGTATGATACAATTAGACTTGCACAAGTCCCTGGTGCATGTCCCTATTTTCCCATCCCGCGGTCCCACCCAGAAGTGCGATACATTTTCCCCTCCACAAAGTTAACTGAATAATATTATGCCAACTACACGGTGTTATTAAGTAGGTCCTACTATTATTTTTTTTTTTAACTGGTCGACACTGCCGCCGTGTCGGTTTCAACAGTAGCAGCTATTGAGTCCTGGTCAGTTCTAATCCCATTATCATTGCGAGTGGAAAGTGGCCTTGAATGAATGCATGGCTAGTCACTGGCCACTCAAGCGAGACAAAGCGGACCGTCTCCCTCCGGCTGCCGACACCAGGACGCCCTCTTGCCTGACGCGGTGCACTGCAATTAGACAATCCTTAATCCTTCATTACACAGTAGCTCAATTAATAGCTTCTGAAGAGGAGTGCGTTATGACCGCTCGCTTGTCTGTGTGATAAGAAACACAGTGCAGACCGCCCGGCGCTAATCATCTGGAGTCAATGTTATCTGGTTATATACACGTTCCACGCCAATCAGCTAGGTAAAGCTACGACGTGTGTTTACTTAAAATTTAATTTGGCAATGAATTTGATTTTAAATAGAATACGGAGGACAATCCAGTGAGACTTGAGCAAGTGTATGATACAATATGATATGGGGAAAACGGTACAAAAAGGTCCAATATAATACAATGCAAGACACTAACAAACTGGATTCCTCACAGTACAGTACGATACAACAATATACAAATTCCCTCCTGTGACGACAATAAGTTCTTAATTCCTCGGCTTTCAAGGAATTTGATATCAATTAGCGAATAACATTATTTTGAAAGTGACATTCATGATGTGTAGGCTTAATGTAGTGTTACTTTTATTCTATTTGCAGCATGTAACCGACAAAGAGATGTCACATTTGTCCTCGATATTTCCGGGAGCGTGGATGAGGTCAACAACATCATAATTGCGTTTACGCGCAAGCTCATCCATGGAATGGACATTGACAGAAGCCAAGTAAGAGTTGCATTGGTATCCTTCCAGAACAGGGCGACCATACAATTTTACCTTAACAGGTATAATAACAAACTGGGAGTCCTCAACGCCATAGCATTCAGAAGGGCTGGAACCCGAAGAACCAATACACAGGAAGCACTTCGTTTAATGCACGAAGGAGTATTCAGTAGCAACAGAGGAGACCGTTCAGGTGTGAGAAACTTTGCAATTGTGGTCACAGATGGTAATAGTAACATCCAGAAGCAAAACACAGCCAGGGAAGCACAAAACGCAAAGAGAAAAGATATCCAAATGTTTGCAATAGGAGTTGGGAAAAATATAAACCGACAGGAGCTGAACTCAATAGCAAGTAGTCCAGAGAGTACACATACCTTCCTGGTTCCCGATGCAGGTGCAGTGAACAGAGTGGCAGAAACTGTTATAAGAAGGATATGCGAAACAGTGTGGTAAGTATACTCCTTGCTCATTTTACCTCAGCTGACTTGTGTATCAACAGAGCTTCCAAGGGTACGTTTCTTCGTCGTCGACACATGTCATCAAATCACATTTTTCACTTCTTAAAAAGCCGTCGACTGGGTCCACTTCAAATACGAAAGAGATATACCTTGTACATGTCTCTGAAAAGCGGGTTCTTTCATTCGTTTTGATGCGAAAAAGATAGATTATTAAACACACACACACACGCATATATATATATATATGTATGTATGTATGTGTGTGTGTGTGTGTGTGTGTGTGTGTGTGTGTGTGTGTGTGTGAGAGAGAGAGAGAGAGAGAGAGAGAGAGAGAGAGAGAGAGAGAGAGACAGGGGAGTGTTCACAGACTGGATTCCGTTGAAACTTTTGGGGTCCACATGCAGTTTTTCTCCAGTACTGTTCAAACGTTTGGCCAGATTCTCCTTAAATTCCGAATTGCTAGGATGGATCTATATATTCTTTAGGTAATAGAGAGCTCCTTGTCTATCTGTCTACCTATCTATCTATCTATCTATCTATCTATCTATCTATCTATCTATCTATCTATCTATCTATCTATCTATCTATCTATCTATCTATCTATCTATCTATCTATCTGTCTGTCTGTCTGTCTGTCTGTCTGTCTGTCTGTCTGTCTGTCTGTCTATCTGCCTGTCTGTCTGTCTGTCTGTCTGTCTGTCTGTCTGCGATTGGCATTAGTTGGTGGATTCGTGAGAAAAAAAATTATGTTACAAACCACTCGGCCACTTGCTTTTAAGCTCCGTGGGGTACTTCGAGTAGTCTTGGAAGCTAATTTGATCAACAGGCGGTGCTTACATTTTTCTATTTTGTTGATCTTGTGGTGCCTTCAGTACTTTTCGTATCTTGGTTTTCCCATGTTTATTTAACCATGTTACAACGTTTCTTCATCGATCCGTACATAATTTACATAACTTGCTAAAAATCAAAATATATTAGTAGTGCCAAAATTGTCAAGCGTATGTGAATTACGCGTCTAGATACACACCCACTAACTTTGAAAAGAATACAGCATAGGATTAAGGATGAAAAATCAAAACTTACAACGGCCCCCCACCCCCCACCCCCACACAAATCTAGTAAAGATATCGGAGAAATGCAGCGTCAGCAGTTGAAAATATGTGCATATATAGTCTATGGCCACACAGAAGTGTTCCAAGGCATTTCGAAAGAATGAGCCATGTCATTTTACAGAGAACGATCTTTTAAAAGATTTTCCCTAAAACAAATGAACATTGTCTCAAAGTTTACAGGACCATGACCTATTGAATGGCTGTCCCCCGATATATTGCTGTACATGTACGTGGATCTACTTTTCTAAAAAAAAATCTTCACCAGATCTACTTCAAATATTATGGCGAGGAACTTGCCATGATATTCGTAAAACTGTAAAACTGGGTCACTATGTTAAGTATCTGGGCTACTGATATCAAAATAGACTGTCAAATTAAACTTAAGATGGGTTCGGCTCCGGTCATTTTGGGTCAGTTCTAACTGAAGCTCAGCTCGGCTCAGCCTAGGTAAGAACTTATTTTACAGCGAACGTATTTAGGTCTGATGAAGAAGGACCTTCATAGAGTCCCCTTGTTGTAACTTTCGACGGTTTCACGGAAGCCACGCGCTGTATCTCTTCAAACGTATTAGAAACGTATATTGACTTATTCTGCACCATACTTGACATTGTAGATCCTTTGTCATTTCCTGATTGATAGCATTTTTTTTTATTTAATTACACAGTGATGAAAATAGTACATGCAAACATGATCATGATCAGTGTATTGACAATGGTGTTGTGCATCGCTACAAGTATGTAGTTTTCTCCTAAACCACAGAGTAGATTGACTAAAAATAGTGATAGGGAGTGCCTGCGGTAGTTGTCTGCCTATTTTAATGATAAAAACAGGTATTTTTCCCAGTGCAGGGACACTTGCTTTGATATGGTATAGGATCACTTCTGGGCCAAGTAGCCTTTCAGTTCATCAAAAAAAAAAAAGACACGCAGTTCTGTAAAAGACATTCAACCACTGTATATAATGCCGGCATCCGTGGTTGTCTTAAAGCAGGTTGAAAATATATTTTTTCAAAAAGTGAAACAGCATTCCGTTGAACATGTCTTCTTGGAAGCTCAGACACTGTTTTCATATCACTTATCTTGCTGGGAAACAGTGTACTCACATATGTCAAACGATTGAATTTGGAGCTTCACAGTGTCAAAGTTGTTGTCTAAGGTCGTACTTTTATGACCTTGCTGGGAATTAATCATTTACTGTAGAAAGATGTTCTGTTGGGTAATTATTTTCCCTGTTTCCTTCATCCTATATCATATAAATGTTTGTTACACTTCGAACTGACAAATCATTACTAATTTTTTCCCATATCAAACAAATTTCTATGTTTATCCAAAATGCTAAAAAAAAAATGTACACTGTAATTATTTACTTACAGATCGCCTGCGAAGCATAACGTGCAATAAACAGATGCATGGTGCTGCTCTCGGACAAGACCAGTTTGATGATAATGTCAGCTGACCAAGAAACGAAAGGACCAAGAGGAAATGAATCAAAAGATGATGCTGGATATTATGGAGGACAAAATCTGGATTATCTGGTGCCGTAGCCCTTGGCCCTGTCATGAATATTTAAGATTGCTTAAACCTATGGGATTCCCAGAACAAGACGAGAGTAGATTTTCATCAGCATATCGTTTTGAGTTACGGCTATCCACTATGCAGATAGAATGTGCAAGTTGTATTTCATCTGCTTTCATTCCTACACGTACTAGACATAACTGACTGAAAAGGTAAAAACTGAAATTGATCCTACACCATTGGCTCATCAGGATTGTATGTTGCTGTCTGACTAACCAAAAATAAGAATTTAAAAACAGTACTAAGAGTTTCCCCAGCAGGACTGTATAAATATAATAAATTCAACCTATTTTTCATTAAATAAATCAGGCAAAATTATGGCTCAACTCTACAGCAACAAACTAAGTGCCTCCCAAGGTTGCATTTTGGATATTTTTTATTTATATCATTGTACATACAAACTTCTACAAATTATTATTTGAAGGTCTGTAAATCTTTTGTTCTACGAATGGATCTCATGTTAGAATATCCTATGGGTGTTTTAAGGTGCTTGGTGTCACTACGCAGGCTTAAATATGATATTGACTAAATTACAACCGTTTTGTCTATTAGTTGTATGACAATTACACCCAACCATATCTGTTTATTTATGTTCTTGTGCTTATGACTTGTGCGTGGTAAACAATGCACCAATATCTCACTGTCTTACATATAAGAAATGGTTATATTTTAACTGTAAATAGTTTGTAACAAACACCAAACCTTTAGTTTAATTTCAGTACATAATGCTTAAATGTTCCCTTGAATGCCTATATTCGTACATGGTTTTATGCCGTCATGAATCCTATGCTACCACTATAATGCAATGGTAGTATGGCAATGATACATAGGCTCACCTGAAATGAATAAGGTATTACTGTACGACTCACGTTTTAATTACACAACAAGGGTAACAGTGACGAATGTCGCATGTAGTTTTGACCCCCCCCCCCCTCCCCCCGAAAAAAAATGTATATCGAAGGCTATACCTTAATTAATTGGCATTATCATATTACATGTGAAACGCTTTAAGATTCAAGGCTTCGGCAGTATATACTTGGGCAAAGTCTCTTTGGGGTACCTGTCTCATAAAAGAGACATAGATTGTGAAATTTGGGACGAAGCAAGCCAGTTATTGACAGCCGTAGGTGTGAACAGGTGGGGGCAGGATTTGACTGAAAGAAGTCTTGGATGCAGAAAAATCTTATTCTACGGGTGGCCACCATGGGCAGTGGCATTTGTTTTGTCCACGTGAAGGCAGAAGTATATGCCCTGTCATTGTACCTGGCATAACGTTTGGAATCAAGGGTGTCAAATCCTGGTTATTACTGGTACTTTGGGCAACCATGGGAAGGTTTTGAGCTTGAACAGAATCTTCGGCAAGATGTGGAGGTGAAAACAATAGAAAAACATAGAAGGAATGTTCCAGGTGTTGTCCATTGCCAGTGTCTGCATACAGCCAGTATCTATACTTTAATGACCTTGTTGCTGTGTGTGGTTTTTTTTGTTTTTTTTTATTTGCTGTCCGCTGGGCTGAGACTATACTCGAGGTCTAAGATTTGGTGCAAGCGTGGTCAGGCACCTTGGTGTAACCCAGTTATCCTTGAGCTATTGCGCGAGGTCACATGGCAGTTTAAGTGAATTTGCTAGAAATTTCCTAATGCGATATTCAATCACAAGCTGTCTGCCTTTTGAGACTTAAGCCCTGTTTACAGAGCCAGTCATCCTTTGAGCAAACACAATAATGTTAGAATGCCTATAATTCTGCGTTGACGTGCCAGTTTTTAGCAACCTTTGACCTCCCGTGACATATATATATACATATATATATATATATATATATATATATATATATATATATATATATATATATATATATATATATATATATATATATATATATAATTATAAAATACGTCTACTACATGCTTAACATCACTTTGGACACCAAGGCCATAAATGTGTGAATGTTATTGAACAAATGGTGACTGTTTTTACTATCTTTCAAATCTATTCTAATAACAGTTTTATTTATTTGTTCATTCATTTTTTACTCCCTGTTTAAAAAAAGCTCCACGAGAAGCAGGTGCCAGCTTGCATGTTCATCAAAATACATTTAACGTAATTTATCAAGGCAAATGTGTCTACACCATGTGTCCTAGTTTTACACATCTATCACTGGACTACAGCATTGAACTACAAAATATGCGGAAACGGCGTATGAAACAAACACAAAGCGTTTAATATCAATCCTTTTAATTGGCAATATTCTGTTGTCTTAGCTGATTCCTACCCTAGGTTAGTACATCATCTAGATAAAATTTTTAAAAATTGGCGAGGAAGTGGTGCAGGAGAGTCAATGAAAATTTTCAGCAATGGGTTTCGGAGTATCTGGAGGGAAATTCTGATGTATCCAAACTGTGGTCATATGCTTGGTCTCCATTGAACAAGAAATGCAGTTTTACCACTTCACGCACCTCGTAATTTGTTACTTATCTTTGCTCCATTTCTTGAGTGTAAAGCATAAAATGTATTACAACTTCCCTATCAGATGGTCTTGCTCGATAGTGTTGCACCCCTGTGCGAAATATTGAGTGGGTCACCTTCAGCTAAAAAGCAAGGATCCATGATAAACAGACACAGAGAAAGAGTGTTTGCTGTGAAATGCTTGCAGGGTCGACAGCTGGCTTTGTGAAAATCCCATCGAAACACGAAGGTCGCAGTCACAAATATGCTCATCCGGAGCAGGACATATTAAGCTTTTATTTACCCAGCGAAAATCGGAGTCGTCCGTTATTTCGATGAGCATTATAGTTTGACATGTTTTAAGCATACTTCATCCTGGAGAAAGGTTTTGTCATTCCATTTCCTAACTTCAGCAAGTACGCGAGCTTTGCGTTTTTGGCCTTCTTTCACCCTGACAGAAAAAAAGTTATCTAGCATTTTCTGGCGAGGGAGTTGCTGTTTTCCGGCTTTTGTGCACTTGCATTGGGGCCCAGGCGTGTTTTAGCCTTTTTTTTTTTTTTGGACAGAGGAAGCCCCATTTTTGCATTGTCTTGGAAAATACTGACAGCTTAACCATCACGTACCGTAAAAAAAAAAAAAAAAAAAAATGCATCGACCAACGTCTCAAGCTGCTAAAATTGCTTCTGCATGCATTGGAAGCCGACGACAGGAACAATATGCAGGCTTATATGTGTGATTATAATGGAAGGCTGTTCCAACTGGTTAGAACAACAGTTTCCTTGGCGTGGGTTGGGATAAATAGCTCAACACCGCCGAGTAAAAGTAGTTGATTTGGGGAAATAAAAGGCGGTGTCCTTTTTACTGACATATCATGCAAAAGATAAATTGCATTAAAAGTCTCAGTTTAGCAGTTTATAATGTGTACATACGTATTCCTTAAATGTTTATTTTGATTCCTTGAATGAGCAATCAGGCTGGGAGTCAGTAGCGCAATGAACTAATGCTTGGCTATTTTCTGTAGGAAAAGTTGACACGAGAAAGTGATGACGTTTTTGTAATAGCTGTATACAGCTGTACTAGAAACTCTAGATGGAAGTGGATGTATCTCATAATAGTACGTTTCTTGGAAGAAGAGCTTTAAAAACGTTCATTGTCCCTACATGGAGAGAGAATCATTACTGTTAGATACACCAATGTCAGAGAAAAATTTTGTCAACGTTTGAATGTACACGGCTGAAACGTATCATATTGATGACTGGATATATAAATGTACAACAGTAAAGGCTGGTGGAACAACATCAGCGAGTACGATGACCTGGTGATGTTTAGTGGTCCAGGTGAAATCAATACAGTGCAGTCATAACATTATTTTCGTTCATTTGAAACATGTAATACATATTTCATTGCTTATGTTATTTCGCATTGACGAACTTCATTACACATCGGGTAATAAGTTTATAAAAGTCATTCAGCAAACTCATGGTTGTAATATATGAAATCATTTATGTCATAAAAAGTACTTGCACTGGACATTGTCTTTGTTTAATCAAACACTTCTTTGCTTAATGAGAGAACATATATTGAGAATAGTACGTGATGTCAATTTTGTTTCGCTCTTTAATAAAACAACATATCATGATATCTGTTTGTCTTTGTGGCGGATAATTTTATATATATATATATATATATATATATATATATATATATATATATATATATATATATATATATATATATATATATATATATATATATATATATATATATATACAAAATACATAAGACAAAACATCATCTTTCTACATTCAGCAGTTATTTTCTGAAACGACCCTTGTCAAAACATACGGGTTGTATGTGTGTGGGTGGGGGGGGGGCACACTTAACAACAGTCATATCAATTGGTTACACACGCTATCTTTGCTATCGGCAGCAACGTATTGTCAATTTAACGCCTAGCAATCGGTATAATATACTTCCGAACATCGATGATCCTGAAATTATTTTTAGTTACAACACTTGACGACGTTTCGACTTATAGCATATCCGAGAGCCACAACTGATTTATGTGAGGCATCTATTTTCCCGTCTGCCCCATAGATTATGAAATTCATTGCTATAAAAAAGTCGTCATGCACCAACCGTATGAGTTTGAAACCAAATTATGTACCTCTTTAGTGATCTGAAGAACACCAGACCTTAATATTGGCAATATTGTATCTCTCAAACCAAGTGATTCAGCGTCTCTTTAAAACGGGCATCACACATTCACCAACGTGCCCATGTGGCGCAAACAGGATAAATGTGTGTAGTGTTGTTTTTTCATCATTGCACTCCTGCGATTGCAATAATTAAGAAGTAGAGCCCGACCGAATCCGAACCACTGAATCCGATATTACCGATTCACAAGATTCAGGATCGCTTTGAATAAGCTTCTCACGTTCAGATTCGGTATACAACATCCTCACACTGTGATTTATTTTCACAGCAGCGACAAAGTGTGGCAGTCCATCACGTGACCTCCTGCTCTCACAGGTGGTGACACGGGCACAATTACGCAACATACACTAAAACCTTTATGTAAAGAAGTTTTTCATTGCACATATCAAGCTACGCTTGCGTGTTTTTTTGTTTTTGTTTTTTTTTTTTTGTTTTTGTTTTTGTTTTTGTTTTTGTTTTTTTGTTTTTGTTTTTGTTTTTTAGTTTAATTTAGTTTTTGTTTTGCTTTTGTTTTTTCCCCCTATAAACCGAATCCGAACGTTTCTCGGTATCGGACTCGGTAAACTTTGCAACAAGGATCGGTCAGGCTCTAATAAAAAGTGATACTACACACCTTTTAACATGGTTACACGTAACAGTCTTGATTCAAGAGTACGTACTGTGACCACCTCTGTGCCTCAATATAGTATTATTTAGGAATGAACACTGTGACTTTGAAAAGAATAGGATCTTATTTCTAGCAGTACAAGATTAGATGTACATGATATTTAAACTGTCACTTAAAGTCAATTTGTAACTTAGGATTTTCAAATTAAAGCCCGAGAAACCTAGCTGCCAGCCTTCGACCAGATGCAAGTATTTCTCTCATTGACGTAATTTCAAACGACCACTGATTGTTGCCTGCTAAACAGCCGTTCTTGGCGGTCTACTACCCCCGGGGGCCAACATAGTGTATCGCCCCAAGAAAGTCTGCTTAGGAGGCAACACTGATTGTGACAAAAGACTAAACAGAGCAAAAAAATCTAGGCCTACCAGGCTCAGCTGTCTAATTCTCATCAAAACAAATGTTTGTCTGGTATTTCAAACGCCACATAAAAAAAAATCGTACCGTTGCTTAACCTAAATTACCGCAAAAACGCACCAGCAATGATATATTTTACACACAATAGGCCTGGGTGCAATTATACACAGACCTTCGACATATATGAGTACAATTCTCTTTTGCCGTTTACAACCTTCTGATAAGAAGTGGGCACCGGACGTTGTAACTTGTTTAACCGGTTTGTGAAAGATAGACATTTAACTCATTCCATACCAGTCCCTGATATTTATGTACATTTACCTAGATTTAAGACGACAATTGCATATTAAAATTCTTCATGAAAAGAGCTTCCGTTCAAGTACCAACATGTCTATAGTCTTAAGTCAGTGGTTTTGGCAGAGTGCCAGAACCACTGACCAAGGCCTAGGACCAAAGTATGGAATGAGTTAAAAAAAACCATATGTGAAGAACTGTACTATTCTATAAATTCCTGTTGTCAGTTTTGTCTTGAAAAGTTTGGTGATGCCCCCCACAACACCGGGAAGCCGGAGTATGACCAAAACACAAGGTGACTGTTAATCACTACAGTTGGTTCTTCCTTACAAGGTAAAACTAGGTGTGATGTTGGTTGGACCGACTCTACTAACGTTGAAAACACCCGACAAGCCCAATATCTTATCACAGACACGCTAGAAAAGAAACTGACCCAGATGGGAGCGGACATAAATGACAAATCAAGAACAATGGACGTGTGAGAAAACACTCTCATTCTGCAGGGTTTTTGTTTAGACATGCTTTTCGTCAGAAATTAGAGAAAAAATGCCATGTCCTGCACTTGACTCTTCTCACGCAAAAGGTAAATGATAAATAACAGCAGAACAATACAATGTCAAAAAAAAAAAAACCAAACAAACAAACAAAAGTACCTTAAAAAAAACAAACAAACAAAAAAACAAGTAGTGCGGCGCAAAAGTACACAGCAGACTTGAACTGGAGCAACAAGACACCGTTCATCCAAGGATGCAATTTCAACAGGGTATAGGAGACGAACACAAAAAGACTCGTATAAAATAGTTCTTGGGATACGTGGACTGGTTTTATTATAGATGTGATATAGGGTAATGAAGATGCAGTATGGAGGACTGATTTTTATTTTTCTTGAGGGCTTTCATAGACATGCAATGGCAGTCTTTTTTGCCGCTACATAGGCACTCAACTTTGGACTTGTTTAGAATTGTGCATCATATTAGGAAACAAACATTGGGTTGAGTTGATGTGCGTCGTATCGACAACAAACCATGTTATGGGGTCTGCTACAATACTTTGGGTTTCGGGTACAAAACCGTGCGTTTCATGAACAAATATATCACATAACGCTTGTTGTTGTTGTTGTTTTTTTTTTTTGTTTTGTTTTTTGTTTTGTTTTTCACATTACCCGTGGTCAAAAACTTCGATTTTGCCAGAAAACCCTGGGTTTTGTCACACTTTAAATTAACAGAACAAAGCCCTGGGTTTTTTGTGATTGCAAATCTCTGGCTTTAGTGTCGTCACAAATTCCATGGTTTTGTAACCAACCAATTATAACAGCTGTAACTTGGTGGCCCTTGTTAGGCTACTCAACTTATAATTACCGCCAGACTACAAGTGGTTCAGTTTGTGTGATGATTAACAATATTATTGGTTGCCACGTGCATAGTTTACCTCTAAGCGACACGATGAGAATATATGACGTACATTAGTTACAGAACAAGAGGGTGTGCATTCAGCGTTCAGTGTTCAAAATAATCCACTGAATGCACAGCCTCAAATTCTTCAATTTGCGTAAAGCATTCGATCCGTTGCAAACAATTAATTTACTGCACAAAATATGATGAAGCCCTGGAAATTTTGATGATCTAAATAGCGTTTTCAACTATTGTTGTGTTACAAAGCAAAAGTTGTTGGTTACGGTCATACTGTCCTTGACTGGCGTGACCAAGATGCTAAGGAGGAAACAAAGCCGCGTGATCTAACCACTATGAAATATAAGACAGAAACGGGGGGGGGGGGGGGGGGTAAAAACCAAACAGAAACACTACAAGCTAGCATGGTCATGCATATAGTGTGTGGGACTGCGGATCAAGAGATGACCGAATCGCTTCTACCCATGGGTTCCATTTATTTTCAATTGAGTAGTAATTTCGGCTTGGAAAATCTCAATGTTGAAGTTGTCGGAACATATTTAACTTGGTTTTTAGGGTCTGTTCGATTTACATTGAAACCAGTTTCAGTTGGGTTGAGCAGTTTCCTTAGGTGTTCCTGTAAAATAAAAAAGGTAGTTTCACAGGTTTTGGTTCCAAAGCGGTTTTGAAACCATATATTCTATTACATCCAAACTAGTGGTAAGAATTAAATTGTAGTTTCATTTAGCTTTGTGTTCGTTTATTAACAATTTCAGAGAAAACAAAACCAGTTTATGGGAACTTCGTTTTGTTTTATAACAGTTTCATTGAAATTGAAACCGGTTTTACATAGCTATTTATGTAAATGGGCAGTTTCAGAAACCGGTTTCAGTTACCCTCAGGGAAACCATCTCCCGAGATGGTCTTACAGTTTCATAAAACTGGTTTACGCTCCATAGAAAAAAGAAAAGATGGTTTCTGAAACCATTTTCAGTTTCAGAAAAGTTTCTGGAAAATCGAACAGGCCCTCATCAGTTGTGTTGTGTTTATAAATCAACCAGTGGCCGTGCGGGTACACTGAACGAAGCCCAGAGCATTCGACAGTTTTTGAAAAGATGCTGGGAAATCTTGCAGTGTCTTTCAAACTCAGTACCAGGAAATGATAGTTTTTATGGGGGAAATGGCTAGCATAGGGACATGCCGTCACAGACGGGAATTTCACCCTGGCAGTTGCAGAGCTTTCGGGGAAAGCCCTAAAAAAAGTATCTTGCACCAGAGCTGACACAGAAATAGATGCAATAATTCTGAATGGTGGGAATGAAGGTGGAGTTAAAGAATACCATGTGAAAATTTTATACTGTTGTGTTGAAATAATTATCACCACGATGAAATGTGGCAGTCGATTTGTACTTAACGGTCACATCACTGCATGTAGCCGTTTACAATACAATACCGGAGGTTTTGTTTGAAAACTCTGGGTTATGTTAATTAAGAACAGTACAACTTCCATAAACGTGATATACATATACAAATATATATATATATATATATATATATATATCCTGCAATGGGAGATTTGTACATCAAAACTTGCCTTTATCCCAATGATATTTAAGCCCCAAAGTCGTCAACATCAAAGTCAAAGTAATATACCGCTCAACATACAGACACTTCTGACTCCCATAAATTGTGCGAGTAATTAACGGTTTGTGCATGCAAGGTAAGCTCAGGAGAGGATAGTAACAGACGGTGTAGCGTCATATAATATCGCCTTCAGGAGACATACATCGGACTGCGGCTGTGACATAGGCCTTTTTCACCACTGCTTGTCTCATTACTCCATTAGCAACAGTTAAGCACTGAAGACGATGCAGTGCCCATAAAGGTAAAGGTGTGTGCCCGTAATAGAAAATGACTACAACGACAACTGGTCCTATGTGCGGCAGTAGTTTAGTGGTACATGGTATTTCAATAGCTTTAGTTTCACAGTAGGCCTATAAGTTCAGTTTATCGGTTTTCCTTACTGCAGTTTAAAAACATGTTTGACGAGACATTCTGTGTGCAAAGGCTGTCGATTGTAGCACAGGGTGTTTTAACTACACAGGCATCTGGACGATTTTGATTCCCAGCAGTTTCAGTATGTTACAAAACATTCCCAAATTCGATTCATAACAGTAGTTCACAAAAACTTTCCTGGCAAAAGCACGACATGCCCTCCCAACCCATTATATACACAAACTTCGCTCGACAAACAGGATGAACAGTTAAGTCAACAACACAAGCAAACAGACATGTGCCAAACCTGCGGTTAACAGAGAAGTTTTGCAGCAAAGTAAGACGCCCGGTGAAGTCGTGGGTGGCTCTCAGACATCAAAAAAAGACTTGTCAGAGCAGGAAATAATTCATTGGGCTGGCCAGGTTTGGTGCTGTGTTTGTGTCAAGTACATTTACAGGAAATCCGCCTTGGTGTATAATAAACACGTGTTCGTGTCTACGAAAAAACCCTACATAGTTAAGATTTACTGGAGTAAACATCTCCACCATAGATGAATAATAGTGGATTTTCTATAAATATTGTTTTTATTGTGAATATATATATATATATATATATATATATATATATATATATATATATATATTTATAGTGTGTGTGTGCATATATGTGGAAGCATATATACACACATTTATATATTCCCTCATAGCCGAACAATACGAGAATGTTCTTGTTATTCTACAAGTTCAAGGCCTTCTCGGTTTACTGACCATACGAATCTCGCAAATTCTCCCCCCAAGTTGTGTTTTTATTTTCCGTAGAATTGTGTGCAACTTGAACCTGGGTTCTATTTTTCGTTAAGGAATTATTATTTCCTGCCCATACAATGACGTGAGGTCTATGGAACGTATGACCGAAAGGGCGGATTTTCATCAGTCACAGACAGGTTTATCCAAGTCTAAGGCATATCCCACGATATAAATGGACTTTCCACACGATCTTTTCGTGCCCATGTCCTTTGACATTACACACGACGCAAAAGGCTTGAGGAGAAACGTTCAGTGGCCTCATCTCACACTACCTAAAAGTGAACTATATCACCAATACTGTTGTGCACTGTACATAAAGAAATATTTTACAAAAATATAGAAACCGTTCAGCTGGCATATAAAGCATATCTAGATGGCAATATATATATAGATCATAGCACGGTTTATTGTCGAGACGAAGAATATCTACGATCACTGGGTGCCATACATGCAGAAGGAGTGAAAGAAGCGAACGAGTTCTGCTATGTGGTACCCAAACATATTGACATTCTTCGTATCGACAACAACATGCTATTTGTTTATCTCAAAACTTAAGTTTGTTAAGGCTTTCTTGAATAAGTTGTGCCGCACCAGATGCCAAATGCTCCAGCAGAGATTCAGCAGTCTTGCTGACTGCTGACTACCCTGTCGTTCCCAGGGAAGTAGTTTAGCCCATAATAGGAAATCGTATGTCAGTACTTCCGGTTACAGGTACTCTTCCAGTTAAAAGTGCTTTTCCGGCTATAGGCACTCTTCCAGTTATAGGTAATGTGCACAACAGCACGCCTTTTATAGCACTTTCTAATGACTTTATTATACGGCCGAAAGTGTTCTGGTCTATATGATATTTATACACATGTATTATGTAGTACTAACGTGACACATATATATATACAATTTACATATATATATATATATATATATATATATATATATATTTATTTATTTATATAAGTATATATGTGTGTGTGTGTGTGTGTGTGTGTGTGTGTGTAGATACAATGTCCCTGTACAGCTCTACAGTAAAATGCCCCATCCATTGTCGCTGTAAACCACATGTCTACAATAGTTGTAGAAAAATGAAGGGAAGGACATATGATATATGTTGACAAGATCAACACCACATGCCAGACTCTATTCAAATGATAAATGATATATCATGTCAAAACTTGAACAGGCCCAAAACAGTGTCAATTCCGTTCAAGGCTAAGGAGTTGAAATCCTTTTTTTTTTTCATCGATTCCATCATGCAGACACCGGAAATCAAATATTAAATTTGACTACCGAACCAGGTTAAGAAGACATGCTTGGTCCAAAATACGCTGTGTGGCATGGCGCGGCATGGCGTGGCGTGGGCACCGGAGTTATAATTGTCTGGTTTGACCAACGGAAGCCAGCATGCGTGATTTACATAATCGACGCGGCCTAGTTCATTGTATCTAGTGTATAAACACTATAAAACAGCAAATATTTTAATCATTTCAGTTGCATATTATAATTGTTATTTTTTAGTTTTTTTTTTTTAATTAAAGGATATATTAATTTTGTGTTACAGTTATTCTATATTATTTTTAGAGGCTTTCTCACGGCTAAATCAGTATGCTACCTTGTACAGTTCCCCTGGGAGCCTGTATACTCCCGAGACCCGAGGGGTCAGGGAGGATACAGCTCGAGGAGGGTGGGTGGGGGGGGAGGCTATACAGGGTAGGAGACTGATTTAGCCATGGGATGATCTTTGTATCCTAAATCTATCTGCCATTATTAGATGAAAAAGGCAAATACAGCTCATCCTGGGATTATGTAAGATGCTACATACCAATTCAGTAGCCAAAACATACAATATCTGGTTCATAATTTCATGTGAGAAAAGCCCACTTCCCCTTCAGGAAGGATTAGGCCTAAGCTACTGTCCTGTCAGGTAATGCATCTTGTGCGGCACGCACCCGTTCAACGTGTGTGACGTAATGCGCATAACGTCATTAGAGTCGCTGTTTCCGCAAATATAGAACGTGAAGGATAGGCCTATATACTGACTTTCAGTGTTATTTTAAATGGGGAGATTGTGTTTCCCTTGGGAAGATACTGGCTGTTGCTATTGTAACATTATCCATTTGTTCTAATTGGACGGTTTCAGCGTCTTCCCTTATTTTGGTTTCGGTATGTCCCTTGAAAGACACTGTATGCTAAAGGACTAAACATGCAGTGCTTGTATGAGGGCAGTTTTAGCACTATATTTGGGATGCTATTCTAGCATAGTGGAACCCATTTTGTTTTTCAACCAACAGGCTAGTAACATTGTTAGCATGAAACTTTCAAAGCATATCTTAATTATCATCAAGCCCCGCGCATACTATGTGGGGCCGACAGGAGTGTATTTACCTTAGTCCTAGGGGCTGTCTGCCGTCAAGCAAATGTCCATATATATATATATATATATATATATATATATATATATATATATATATATATATATATATATAGGGTAGTTGGGGGCAAGATGGTGCTGGGGGCAAGACGGCGTCGTACTACTCAACAGGTGCTCGTGACGTCATGCTTTAACGTCACATGTCAATGTCAACCGGTATCACTTGTTTGTGTGCAAGCGTGACATTTTTCCCCATTTTGTCTCTCGGGCATCTTTGCAGCGTGAGGTCCGCGACCATTGAAGTAAGCATGCACAATTTTGCTCATTTCTTGTGATTTTTACGTAAGAATATGCCATATAGGTAACTTAAGATTGCAGTATGAATCACATAGCCTTTGGATTGCGTTTTATGTATATTACTTAATGGAAGTAATGTACAATCTAAGTATGTGGT
Source organism: Hermodice carunculata (assembly GCA_964020975.1). Lineage (NCBI taxonomy): Eukaryota > Metazoa > Annelida > Polychaeta > Eunicida > Amphinomidae > Hermodice > Hermodice carunculata. The sequence goes on from OZ026612.1 coordinate 33,976,069, forward strand.
AAACCAGTTTCACTTGGACATGTTTAGTGCTGTATCAGGGCCCAAACTGCACGACTTGCAGTGCGCCATCTTACCCCAACCAGTGCGGGTAAAACGACGCCCTAATAAAGTGTAATAGTTTATGGATAAAGTTTGATTTTGTTAGTATTAAAACAGCAAAAATATTACTTTATTATCAGACCTAAGCCTAGTTCACGTCTTCCAAGTTTTGTATTTGCTGGCCAAAGCTTTTAAAATAGGACCAAAGCCACAAAATGTTACCTATTTCACTTTTTAGGCCTATTGGACGAATTATCTGTCATGTTTTTACTTTTTTTTCTCTTTTTCTTTATTCTTTACAAATAGTGTATTAACAGGTCAGGCCTATATAACCTAGTAATTTTTTAAACAGTTCAGAGCAGCGACTACCGGAGAAAATAGGCCTAAAATATTAGTAAGCCACTGCTTCATAACGGGCCTATTTATAGGCCTGTCGGCATATCTCTGAATTTGAAGGTAAATAGGCCTAAGCTTTAAGCTATATAAAGATTAGTCCGACGTCTTAACAAATCCAAAACACTCGACGTAACATGTAGGCCCCTATAAGCTTCAAAGTTTTTACTTGATTAATATAAAAGATATTTTTTGGTCCTGTTAATGATTCCCTAAACAACTAGAATGGCTTCAGTTTCACTAGTTTCCTAAGTAGGCCTTTTTTATTCCAGGCATGGTACACAAGTACATCCAGAAGACAAACAGGGGGTCATGGACCCCTGGCAATATGATTGCCGCAATTGAAGCTGTTCGCAAAAACAAAGTACCAGTTAAAAAAGCTGCCCTAGAATTTGGATGCCCAGAAACCACGTTGAGACGGCACCTCATCAATGGTGTTCAGAGACCTGCAACAAAACACCTGGGAAATTATTCTGTCTTGAGCCATGATAGTGAGAAAGAGCTGGTATCGTATATTTTGGAAATGCAAAGTGTAGGATTTGCACACACAGCCCAAGATGTAAGGGGACTCTGCGATGAGTACGTTGAAATTAACAATATTCCCAATCGCTCTAATAAAGAGAAAAAAAATTGCGGGGCGAGATTGGTTTGCAGGGTTCTGCAACAGAAACCCTGAAATATCTCAACGAAAGGCAGAAAATCTCAATGGCAAGGGCCATGGGAATGAATGAGAAAAGCATAAGTGATTATTTCACTCTACTAGATAGAACTATGGAAAAGCTCCATCTAAAAACAAAACCTGAGCATATTTACAATGCCGATGAAACCGGCTTTTCCACAGTACTGGGTACAACTGTTGCTCTAGGGCGAAAGGGGAAACGCAACATCTATCAAATAGGTAGTGGCGAACGTGGAGTTAATACAACTGTAGCTGCCTGCTGCTCAGCCTCTGGCCAATTCTTGCCACCATTCATAATCTACAAGGGAAAGCGCTTAACAGATCAACTTAAAGCAGATCTACCCTATGCATCATATGCCACTGTCACGGATAGTGGGTACATTGACCAAGAAACTTTCGTTTTGTTCAGGGAGCATTTTGAGTTGGTCAATGGCTTCCTACCAGACCTTTTTATGAAAGAATAAAACAAGTTCTGAATTGAAAAATTAAGATGTTAGATTTTTTTCAGTTTAAATGTATTTATACATATCAACCAAGTTAGAGTATCGGTAAGATTGGTTTGAAACACTAGCATATTACATTTTTTATTTATGAATTGGCTGTGGTGTGTTGTCATTTGCCTATGAATAATAACAAATGCATATATGCTAGAAAGTGACTGTTTACGGAAATATTTATCATGTTTATGAAGCATTACTACCTCAAAATGGCCTTCCATGACGAAGCATATCCCACACTCATTTTTTGAGTCACATTGGGGCAAGATGGCGCTTATGAATGCTTGGCTGTAATGCCTAATCTAACTTCAATGTTTTAAAGTTATGTCAATATAAACCAAACAGTATTTAACATGTTATTCCAAAGTTTCTTTGTATCACTATACGAGTCCAGTTCAAAGCTAATTCAAGTGTACACTGAAACATTAAATAACACCCATCAAGCTTATTTTTATGCTATTTTATGCCATTTTCTTTATTTTAATGAAAATTCAAAGTTCAACACCTTTCGATATCTCTTAATTGAAAAAGATTGATCAATCGGGATCTGTTTATTATTTAAAATTTGGTTTCCGCTTTTGTTACATATTTTTTTCTTATTATTTTGCACTTGAGTCTATGTCTGTTGTACGCCATCTTGCCCCATTGTGGCGGGGCAAGTTGGCGCGGTAACAAGGTCTACTATTCAGTGCCAATCTTGTAAGTAATAGAATCTTTTCCCACAGGACATAAAGTATTTCCAAGTGTGGACTTAAAGTGTGGATTCAATATAATAGCCTTAGAGTGTCACTTTGAAAGCATCAACTTATGGGAAATTTAGTCCTTAAGGGCTCCATCTTGCCCCGTCCTCCCCTATATATATATATATATTTTTTTTTTTTTTTTTGACAGGGAGAGAGTGCCACATATGTATATCTATAGGCTATATTTTGTTTTCTTTTGTGATAATATGCACCAATGCTTACATGCATAAAACTAAACAGTTACGTAGGCCTCCGGTGCTATTTCCACACTTGCCAACATTTCAGGTTCCACTACAAAAAAAAGCCAGGAGTGCAAGAACTGAGGGGGGGTGGGGGGGGGGCAAGGGGGAGAGAGTTTTGAAGAGGGCGGGCCTCCCTAGCTAAGTAGTTTTTCAAACATTATGCTTCATATGATGTATTCTAACGACAACTTTCAAGATTTAAGTATATAAGTTACTCATAATTTACCTCTATACTGTTAATAACATAATTAACTTATAATGAAGTACAACAGATAAGCATACACGTTGTTAGCCAGATCAAGCCATCCATTTGCATATATATGGCATTATGACTCTGACAGGCTCACATCATGATGCATTGGATGGTCACCTGCACAAACTGTGTTTAAGTGCATTTGTCACAGAAACAATATCATTGTGACAGTTTGCACTGGATCTGATAATGTGTGATTATTATTATTATTATTATTATTATTATTATTATTATTATTATTATTATTATTATTATTATTATTATTATTATTTCTATTTTCATTCATTTATTCATTTATCATTTTATTTTATTTATTATTATTTTTTTAAATGACTGGAAAGCTTTTAATTGGGGAAGGTGATAGCCATATATGTTGCAAAACTGGTTGCGGATTCAGAGCTTTCGGTCCGAGGTCCCAACTTGACCCAAGTCCAGGTCAATTATAAGACCGCTGCCCGCGCCACGCAATGTTGCGTCATGCCGCGCAGCGTATTTTGGGCATTTGACATTCGAAAATGCAAAGTCAGAGGACTCTTTCATATCAAAAGATCATCATCAACTACTAAGAGTAGAATCCAAAACATCATTCCCTGAAAAGAGAAGTGGACAAACGTTTTCAATGACATTGATGAAACCACAGCAGAAACCATCCTGATCCAACTACATTCTTGTACCGGTACCCACATGCATCCTGCCACTTGAATGAAAGGTGTCTTCACGTAGAGTATTAATCTTGCACCCTTAAATTTTGTAATTGAGAACACTTCGTCTTGAATAATTCGACGTTCTTCTCTGTTGTCAGGAAAGAGCTAAACCAGTTTTGCAGGATCCTAGTCCTGGTTCTTTGGAAGACTCACTGTAGCAGTTCAAGTCGTTTCACTTAAATACAAAACAACGGTGCATTATATTTTGTATTAAGCCTAGGTAATTAGGTCTAAACACAATATATACTTCCATCCCCTAAGATAAGTGCAACAGCAAAATGTTTGTAAGCCCAAACTACCTACATTGAAGATCCTACCTTTCAGGTAAGTAGGCATAACACAGATTGAACAGGTACTCCATAACCGAATACAGTATGAATTACATCTTTTAATAGCATTGAAATTTAAAGCTGAAGTGTGTAGTGTACTTTTAAGCAGTAGGACGTCCTTCGAAATGAATGGGATCAGTAAGTCATTGCTGTAGATTTACTTACATTATTTCTGCTCGTTTCAGGCGCGAACAAAAATTTGATGAGGACTGCACCTGACAAGATGATAACCTGTTGAGATATGGCTTTATTTTCCGGACACTTCTTGTGGCATAAGCCAATTAATTCTCGCATCCTTCATGGGGGAGCGTATATATTATGGTCATTGTCTTTAAACTGACACCCTGTATGGGTATTGGTGGCTGCTTCAAATACGTCGGTGTGCCGTTGTCCAAAACAAAATATCGCCATTATTCTGACATAAACACTAGACGCTAATCACAATTACGGTCGCGCCGTCTACAAGAAGATAAATATAGGGACAGTATCATGTTTCAGAATTTCCGTTGCATTGATTAAAAAACCCCCAAAACTTTCACCATGAAATACCCTCGACGTCGTATGAATGTGGTGATGCATATAGCATGCGGACTTGTATTACATGAATTTATTACAGATGTACCCTTTACACGCACACCATACTGAAAGGATCTGAAAGCAAAGGTGACCAAAGTGAACACGTTCTATGATTAAGACACTTCAGGCAGTTGAGTAATCACATAAAGTACACGTATTCGTGGGTTTACTGCCGTGAAAAACACGCGTTAATTTCAGAATCAGGTCACCGTTCTGCACTGATGAACTCAATAGTTGACTGAGTAGATATTAGTAGCAAATATGAACTAAAGGTCACATTGAGCATAAAGACGCATTAAAGTGTTCTACTGTTGTTTTCATGAAAAGTGTATTTATAGTTTCGTCCTTATGCTGAAATAATACATTTCTTATAAGTCAGACTTAAACCGCTCCTGTAAGTCCTGCTGTTATATGTTGCGGTACAATGTACATGTATATTATTCATTCTGGTTTTTTTTTTTCAGAATGCATGATTGTGCTGCCTATTATCAAGATTGAATAGAAAAAGAAGGGTGGAGAGTAGCACTGTAGTCTTTTCATCAAGCGGTGACATTTGTGCAAGAACATAAACCCTGTACACGTGTTTGTGTTTTAAAATTTGAATTTTAATGCATAAAACGTGTCAACTGCTTTGTAGACCCACCAGTTCATGTTCGAGCCCGATGCAGCCAACATTTTTTCCCTGACCTTCAGGATTTGTGCAAGTCTGACCTCACATTCTCCATTTCTTCACACCTGTATGTTGACACAAACATTTATATATTGGTGGTGTGACACACAAAGTTTTAAAGTGTGGAAATTGCTCATTTTTAACTCAGTTGATTTGTCAGGTTAATGGAACGAGATCATTGGGGAGGTAACTGGAATAAAAGTGCGACCAGGCACCCTATTTTGTTGTTTAAAGTAGAACTCTTAATCTATTTGAGAGCATGTTACCTGCGCCCCAAAATTATATTTAAACACACACACACACAGAACACACACACACACACACACACACAACAATACGTATATGAGAAACATTTCAGGTATAGTTACAAATACATAACATATGATTAGCTATAGTATTTTCATTGATTATTAGAGGGCCTGACTTCGTGGTCTAGACTGATAGAGCTCGCACTGCAGGTCCGCAGAAAGCTACTGGGTGTTTTGGAGTGACAGTCAGAAAATAATGGTCTTCTCTATGTGTGTTTTTCTTTAACGGCACTACAAAGGCAAATTCCATTTAGTGTTGTCTCTAAAGTAAGCGATTGAAGGCCTAAAGGTTGTTAGTAGGTGTCAGATTAATAGTCTGCTCTTTACTTGTGTTTATATGCCAGATATATAGTAGCACAACTTTTTTCCTCTTATGACTGGCATTGTATTGCCACACACATAATGTTTTGTCAGCGTGCAATAAGTTGGTACTATTTTAAAATATATTAAAATTGATCCTATTGGTGCTATAAAGCAGTTAAGTTAGGTGTTGTTATTGTGTCCTGGTCATACCTTTTACCGACACTGACTTAAATTTGGTTTACAGGGAGTTATAAATATAGTAAGGAAAGTGTGCTGCGAAGTTGGGTATGTCTGACGCGACATCTATTGGTGAAATCAGAATTGCCTTCTGCAGCAGCAAGTGTTCATGCTTATACACTAGAAAGATTTTTTTTCGTAACAAAACAGCGTTTCTAAATATAGGGGTCATTTATTAAGTCATGATAGTAAAGGTGTTGTCCTTGTTTTGTTCAAGTTTCAGAACCGCTATGCTTTAAAGTTACAGACTTGGTCTATCAGCATATATCTGAGTGTTGGATCGACCGGCAAAGAGAATAAAACGGGGGCCGAAGTAAAGCACTTCCGTGACTGTTATCTTTTTGGCACATTTAATTGCACTTCAGTCGAAGTTTGATAACCGCTAGGCAGCCATACATTGTAGGTAATTAGTTAACATCTACAGTTCAGAAAAGTTGAAAGACTCATGTGCCATCAGACAGTGAAAACATGGATGTAGAAAAAAGGGACACTGTTGCCATTTGAAAGCTGATTATAAAGACATCTGAAACTCTCTTTACACGCTGGAGAAATGATCTGAACGACCTTTTGAAACAACAAAGATTTGCTGTAATTGAAGCAAAGGCAAAAGAACTGAAGGAAGCATTTTAAAGGTTTACACATGCGCATGAAGCTCATACTGCACAAGTCGATGACGAGCGAAAAGGAGTGGTTTGGTAACCACTTTAACGTAACTGAAGCCTGGGTACAAAATATCAGTCAAAGACAGTTCTAAAGCCAGTGACAGGACTGGATTACAAGACTTTGCCAACAAAAACCGCTGTAGAGAAGTTTTGAATACTATGAATTGGTCACATGAAATGAGCAATCACACCAAGCTAGGCCAAATTATTGAGACGCTCCCTGTGTATCTACAAAAATGATGAAAAAGGCAAGTCAGGGACATTAGAAGGAGCCATGAAAGGGTTTCTGAATTCGATGAAGCCAAAAAAGCAAATTATCTGGTGTATGGTAAATTATGTGACAATAGAAGGCAAAAGGCAAGTGGGAACAAGTCACACAGTTCACACAAGGATAAAGCTCAGTAAATCACAGATTCCTGGCCAACCAAATGGGTCCAAATGTAGAACAACAGCATGAAAACTTTGGTATAAAAGGTGTATGTTTTGTAAAGCTGAGCATTCACTACTGCTGTGCGATGTTTTTAAGTCCTTAAAGCTGGAAGAAAGGCTGAAGTTTTCTCATCGCAGAAAAACTTTGTGACAAATTATTTATAGCCAGGCCGTATATAAGCAAAATGCAGAGACCAAACTGTCTGTACAGTCTCTGGCTGTAGACGTAAGCACAGCAAGTTCTTACATGTACCAAAAAAAAAAAAAAAAAAAAAAAAAGGTAAGGCTCAATGACCATAATAATATTTAGGAATATAAAGGTGAATATAAAGATGTTAGTCAAGACCACACAAATGAAATTGTAACCAATGGCTCTTCTCATTCAGAGGAGCACTAGTGTGTTGCCACAGGGACGAGTACTAGTAAGGTGGCACTTCCCAGTGTACCAGTCAAGTTGATGACACTAGCTGATAGGCATACAGTCAATACATGTGCCTTGTTGGACAGTGGCTCTACAAGTACGTATTGCCCTGCTAACTTAGCAAAGAAACTTGGTTTAATAGGTAGAAAGAAGGTGACCTTAACTACACTCAGCTCTACTTCATGTAATGTCAACACAGAGGTGATAGGGGTACGAGTGTCCAGCTTTGAAAATCAGGGTGAGTGTATTGAAATACAAAAGGTGTTAGGTGTTTGTAAGAGCAAAAATGAATATCAATGGTGACTTTATTGAAAGGCAGAAGGACGCTGAAAGGTGGTAACACCTTAAGGATAACAAATTGCTACAGATAAATGGAGAAGTTGAGCTACATATAGGACAAAATATGCCACAGATAATGATTCAAGTTGATATGAAACATGGAAAAAACTGGTGGACTTTAAATGGATGGACTTTAAATGCTTCTTAAAATGGGTCAGATAAAGTCACAAGCTCTAATAAGGCTCACAGTAAATTTACACAGGCTCATAACCGTGAAACCCAAGTTTAACGATTCTGGGAACTTGAAGCTTGTGATATTTTCTATGCTGAAAAGGGCATTTTTCTGAGGACCAAAGAGTTTGTCCATTTGGGATGACACTCTAAATAAAAAAGGGAAACTGCAAAATGGCAATTCCGTTTCAGGTTGAAGAACCTTTTCTCTCCAATAATAGAAAAATGGCAGTTAACAGATTAGATGCTTTGAAGGTGGAAAAGGACACTAGCCTTAGAGATAAGTGCTCTCCGTAAATCCAAAGGTTGTTTGATAAAGGATATGCTGAGAAGGTGCCAACGAAAGAAATACATAGTTATGGAAAAGGTAAAGTTTGGTATTTACCACACCACCCTGTCCAACATCTGCAAAAAACAGGTAAAGTCACGATCGTCTTTGACTGTGCAGCCAAATGTAATATAGTGTGGCAGTCATTTAGGAAGACACTGTGGTAAAGCAGTAGGTTCATGTAAGCTCATGGGAAAACCCTGCACATAATGTCTCACCGGGCTTATCTGCCAAGAAATTACTGGAAGGCAGCACATGGCAAAATGGTTCAGAGTTCCTTAGCAGGGATGAAAATGAATGGCCAAGGAAGTCTTCCATACTGGAAGTTCCAAATGATGACCAAGCAGTAAAGAGGAAAGTCGAGGTTTACACTTTAAATCATAAAACACAATCTCTGGGTTGTCTGCTTCACATATACTCCTCTTGGCATGCCTTCAAAATGATGTTGCTTGGATCATTCGACTGAGAAACAGAGTACTCAAGAAAAGGAATGACCTTGGTAGCTTATTTTATAAAAACAAAGACTCCTCTGTAAAAGAGCTACAGGCAGCTGAGATTAGCTGCATACGGTACTGACACTTTGCTTCAAAACTAGCAACAAATAGGCAATGGGCCAAGTCAACAGATCTAGCTCCATTGTGAAGCTGGATCCCATTCTGTTTCAGGGTATTCTCTGTGTGAGGGGTCGCATGGGAAATACTGTTCATTCAGAATTGGAAAGTATCAGATACTTCTGCCAATTGAACCCATAATACTGGCCTGGTGGTAGATTATTACCATAGGATGTCTGGCCATGCAGGTTAAGAGCGTGTGTTGTCATTGATAAGACAGATATTTTAGATATTCAAGGGCAGCCAAGCAATTAATCGTGTTGAAAAAAACATATCATGCAAGAGGAGGTGAGTAGCCCCGTGTAAACAAAAGAAGGCTGACTGACCTGATGCGAGAGTAACGCCTGATACCCTTTCATTCACGTTTGTGGGAATTGACTACTATTATCCGTTAAATACAACAAGTGGTCGAGTGAATGTAAAATGCTGTGATTGTGGTTTAACATGCTTGGCCTCCCATGGAGTGAACAGAGGAGTTGCATCAAGCCTTGAAATGGATTTGTTTATCAAGCCTTTGTGCTAGATTCATGAGTCTCAGAGGCCAACTGAAAGTTATCATATCAGACAATGTGAACAATTTTAGAGGAGCTTAAAGGGGGAAAGGGGACTATAAAAGGCTGATAGAACAGCATGGTTACTATATGTTGACATAATTATCACACTCAAGAGCTCAATCTAATTTTGAAGCACTATACAAAATAGTTTGGTCTGTAATGCTCCGATGGAAACAATTTTGAGGTAGCATCTAGCATGAACTTACATGGACCCCTCAGGCTCAAATCTATGGAAAAGAATGGTTTATTTCATTGAATTCCTGCTGTCGAAAAATCATTCAAACAGTCAGAATTTGAATTGCCTGGCTATTCCAACAGCCGGACTGCTCAGATATGTGATACAAACAGACACGTTTGTGGTTTTTATCACCCGCTAATTGATTTCACCCTGTGGGATGTCTGACTCAGGCAGTGAGCACGGGGTATCCAGCTTGTGAATTACTTGACCAGCTTTGTATTACATTAAAGTAAAAGCACATCCAAACACAGTTTTTTTCCCTTGGGAGACCACCAGGTCATGAAGCCACCTCCTTTTCACAGACCACTTTTTTGTTATGTTGCTTGTGCCATTTTTCATGTTTTTATACAAACATTAATGGAGTAAACACCAGGTTTGACAGAATACTGATCCCTAGCTTTCTGTTTTGTTAGCTTTTTTTGTCAGCAGGGAGATTTTTTTGACATCTAAGTTTCATTTATATGGAATATTGGCACTTTGTGTACACGTGTTAACTGTACATGTACAGAAAAAAAGTACTAAATTCAAGGATGGACATCAGCTACCAACATGGGGTTTTAGAGCGTTTTAGAACCTACCCCCTCTCTAATGATATAACCAGTCTTGCCCCATATTGCCTTTTTAAATACCAGTGACGGTGATATACTTTAAACATGATAATTTGATAAATATCAACACGGTGCTCCGAATCACCTATCTTACCTTTTAATTCCATTTTAGTGCAACAGATGATTATTTATTATTTTACTGGTTGCTTAAATGTTTTACATTGTGTATATATTAAAACTTCTGGTGACAAATAAAGCTATGATAATCATAAATAAAAACTAATGCTAACGCTTAGTAGTCTCTTACTTCATGCTAAAAAGGTCAGTCCTGGAAAAGCGAGTCTCAGCTGCGTGGCTGCAGAATCAGAAAAGTGCTTCATGCTTGATTCTTGGCTTGCCACCAGATGGCAATCTCCTCCAACTTAAAGTTACAGCTTTCACGGCCCATTGTCTGCACTAGTGGTGCTTGCAAAACATTTTGCTTTAAAGATGTTATTTCAGGTCAATGGAGGTTTTGCTTCGTTGTTTGTTTCATGGACTGGTATCTGTTGTCACCAATTGCAATGGTTTTGGGTTGTAACTGGTGCTTTATTTAATAATATGGGAGTATTCAACCAATAGCAAAACACAAACTTGAATGCAAAATCTGATTACACACTTTTGCATTGACAAATATCAACAAGAACAACCTTATCAGTCTGATTCTTGTCAACCACAAGGACATGATCTAGCTTTATATGACGTATCTATTTGATACATGGGATTTTAACAGACTTTGATAATAATTTTACTTACTTTAGTAAAAAAAATCGTAACCTGGTGATTTGGTGCATTTCACGCCTTATATATGTGTTGGATGACATGCACAAAAAAGGTGAAAAATCACCCTTAAACACATCGCCAGTAGTTTCACAAATTTCGTGTCTCTGGATACCAGCATGCTATTTGGAATTAACCGGTCAAATAGTTTCAGAAAAAGACTTTTCATGTTGTTGCAAGATACCCTCACCCCCTACTCCATCCCAATAAAAATCACTGAAGCACATTCTATGTTGAACATTGACTTGAGACGCACTACATGTATATCTAAACCAAGTTTGATTATCATCTGGTGTATCATTACAGAGAACTGGATATACATGTACTTAAAATGCTGTCCCAGTACATATCATTCTAATATTTACTGTTATTAATCGTTGCATAACTTTGAAAAAAGTCGCTCAGAATAAGGAAATCACAGGGGAGCCACATTGTGAAAATTACTGATGGAGACCAAGTTACAGTATATTCCAACTAACTTAGAAGGAATTCATCGTGCAGGTTTTAGAGAAGAAGGCAAATATTATTTAATCCACATAAATTCATGACAAATAAGATATATCGCAGGGCCACATGTTGAACAGATTGAGGTCTAGGGGAATCCAGAAATGTCCTGTGTGGTTCCGGAGAAGATATTTCTAATATTTTGCGCGGGCATTTTAAAAGAGATAAAACATCGAAGCGTAATGTACTGAACAAATTACGGTGGACGTCTACCCAAGAAAGCATGAGCATTCCTTTTGATATTAATATTGTCGATGCTAATGCATATGAGTAATATTACTGTCCATCACGCAAATTAAAAATAATCATACTGATTGAAATTCAGGAAGCAAAAGCAATGTCACCTCATGTTCCGATTCCGTATAAAATCTTTAATACATGAATTTTGAGCAAATCGGAAGGAAATCAGATCAATGAGTTTTGAGAAGATGCAGAGGGTGGCAAAAACACAGGCAAAAAGCAGAATTGAGGAGAAAAGATGCGTCAAAATTTAAGAAAATTAACTGCGTTGTGTAATTTCTAAGCCATTAGCTTGTTGGTTTCGGAGAATATGATTTTCTTAAGGAATAACAATAAAATGAAATGAAATAGACAATAGATAGACCAAACGATGAAAATTTGAAAAAAATAATGTAGTGTGACCAGTTGAACAAACTTGGCACTGGTCCAAACAACGTACATTTCCAGGATGTTTGAAAATGAAATGATGTGGCCAACAGTTTTCTGAAAGTAGAAAATGCTGATTGTGGACAGATGGACGAGGGACGGCAGTGGATGGCTTTTCGATTAATATTGTACGCCCAACTGACAAGTCAGTTGAGCTAAAATTTTGCATGGCCACGGGGTGAAAAATCATTATCTTCACAAAGGTATTTTCAAGATACCAAGAAAATTGTTCAACATTTTCTCAAGAGAAGTATTAATCTCTTATTAACAGCAAGAAGAGTAGATATATATTCCCCTGAATTTTCAGTTTTCTTGTTTACGAAAAAAATAAAATAAAATAAATAAAATTTAAAAAAACAAACAAAACAAAACAAAAATTCTTATCTTGTTTTAAGAAAACAAAAAATTAAAACTTTGTTTCAAACATGATTTGGAGAATGAATAAAGGGCAGGAGTTCAAACATAGGGCAGAGAACATGGGGCAGGCTATACGTGTGATAGCGAGTGGTTTATAGAGAGAACTGAAGCGGACACAGGAACACACTGGCACTGGGTAAGAATAATCACAATGACAGTTAAGTACACAAACCCTTCAGAAAACTGTCGAGCGTCATATGTACCTCAGAGGACATTTAATCTTATTTCATATTAAAGTATGCCATTTATTTGATTTTAAAATGATTTGGTATGTTCAAGTTGAATATTGCACTTAATTATGTTTTAATGTGACTTTAAAAAATTTCAGTGAATAATATTGATTATTTTTCAAGTTTAACGACGTGAAAATTAACGACGTTGCATCATTCTTGAAAGAAGGAGGGCAGTTTGTCATTTATGTTACAGAATTTTCAACATGTAGCACACGCAAATGTTAACAAGTGGGTCTCCATGTGGTAAGAAGTGATTTGTCGTCAAATGTTAATTGGCTGAATTGCGTGTCTTTGGAAGTGGTCTACATGTGGCAACAGATGAGATATCACCACATCTTTCAAACAAAAAGCAGGAGCCTATTTTACAAGTCAATTGTTGTCATTACAAGTCAATTGGTTCACAATCTATTAATTCGGGTTAGAACTGAGGCAATTCAGAATCCTTGTTAAGTACACTTTTGTAAAGTTGTATACACACTATAATTGAAATTTGCCAAAACTGAAGTGAGGTGCACTAAAAACTTTGAGTAGAATCAAAAGTGTATGATAAAAGAGATAATTTCAATTTTGATATTGTAAATTATCCATATATAAGTAGTAATATTCCTATCAATCCTGCTTATGGTGTCTATGTCTCAAGACTAACTGCTTTCGCAAGAAACTGTACTGATTTTAAAGATTTTGCTGATAGACATAAATCACTTTTTGGAAGACTTATCAAACAGGGGTTTTCCAAAATAAGATTCAAAAAGGTTTTCTTAACTTTAAAGATAAATATCAATATGTTCTACAGAAATATCATGAAGATTTATATGAACATATTAATAAGGTATTTTCTGAGTGTCAGTAAAACACATAGAAATATGTTTATGTATTTTAATGTTGTAGCTGAGATTGTTTTACCATGAGCTTGATCGAACTTTCAATACTGGAACATAAAATTTATTATAATTACAACAAATATTAAATGAAATAAGGACCATTTAAGTTCTCAGGCATCATGTTGAACAATACAGGCCTTCTATTTTCTCATCCTTTTGAATATAGTGACAAAATGTAAGGAATACTTACTCAGCTGATGTGAGTAATATTTTTGTAACGAATTTTAGGCCAATTGTGCTGTTTTTCTAGTGAGAATGGAACATGGAAGAACTTAACCATGTTTCATAATAAATATAATATTAGTATCAAATTTAGTTATCCTGTGTTCACGTGGAAACTTTTTTTGGTGTTTAAATTCAAATTTTGACATGTTACGCAATTCTAATGTAAATATAGTAGTCTGACTTAAAATTCTTAATTGTCCTGTCATTGTTTGTATGATGTCTGTGAACTATGGTCAGGTAATTACCTTTTATAACTGTACATTAACATTAAGGGCTAAATTTGTTTTAGGCCTACTTTAAATGAATGTGAGTGTTTTCCAAAGTGGGAGGATTGGGATCCCGTAAAAATGGTTTAACCCACTGCCAATATGTTGGTAACCTGTTCCAAGTCAGGTAGAAGATACTCTCATTCGTTTAAATCTCATTACTGTTGGTCATGGATCCTTCTGACGACGAACACTAGCACGTCTTACTATTTCGTAAATGATCATGGATCTGACAAGGTTAAACTGGTAATCACTATCATTGAAAACTGTTATCCACTTCTCTTTTCATGGAACCCTTATATATTTGGTAACAATTTGAACATTCGGGCATTTTCTGCACATATTGCAGTGCAGTAAGTGTTCCAAGTGTAGTGAAACTGATGTTGTTTTTTATAATTGTCTGATGAATATAGTTTGTTATTGTGAAAGTCATGTCAGGTTGGCTCAAAGTGTTTAATGTACTCTTTCTCTGTCTCTTGTATAGATAATTAGCATCTAAATCAACTGACTGACAAGTTGAACTACGTCTGATTATAAATCAAAAAAATTAAAACTGTTACAGGAAAACAGTTATACCTACAGTTACCTTTACGAATTTCAAATGATCTCTCTCTCTCTCTCTCTCTCTCTCTCTCTCTCTCTCTCTCTCTCTCTCTCTCTTCATAAAACTGAATTCTTTCTCTGATAAAGGTAGTAGAATTTTACAATAATTAGGACTGTTTTACAATTTGACCTTTTGAACTTTAAAGAACCACGAGTTAGATGTACATTATGCTTGGCTGACTTACAGATAACTTACAATGGCATACTACATTTTTGGAATTCTTAATTATTACCCTAATAATTGACTCATTAGATGATTTGTGGGATTATATGCTTTCTTGAACATTAAAATGTCCTTTCAAAAATACTTCTTGAAACCAACTTGAAATGTGACTGCTATCCTTACAAATTTTGACTATTGTAATGCATTTTTGACTACGTTTTAATGATTTGAGGCCTAGTGTCACTTGATTCTGGCTGATGTTTAACATTTGAACCAATGTACTTACTATATTTGCAAATTCAAACACTTTTCTTTTTGAAATACTCTTAGTTTATCTCCTTTAAAACAACATCATGTCTTTAACTACAAGCCTAAAACACATCGAATTATATAATCATGTTGTTTAGATTCTTATTGATGGTCATTTTAGGCCTAGAGGGCTTTTCTGATGGATTGATGTTGGTGTTGATGTCGGTTTGACTTTGTGGACTTATATGGATGATGATCATTGTTGAGATGGTGGTTGCAAGTAGTACCTTTTTAAATACTGAATTTTATTGACATTTTCAACAAGTTAAGAACCTCCGCTTACAAATTCTCTGATGTGCTGCAAATTTTGGTCCCTTTTCATAAATTGTATGGTCCTGTATGTGCATGAATGATACAACTGTTCAAGCCAATTTACTGAAATAGGCCTATAATTTCAAACAAAACTTTTTGCATTCTGTCATGTGAAAACTAGATAAGGTTTTTCCCCCGTATGGACCTTTGCACTTACGTTTTGGTCTCTTTTGGGTAAATACGAACTATAAATTTATATGTTTCAGCTATACATACCAAGGAACATTGCCTTTGGTCGGAATTGACTTGGATTTGTTTCGTTAGGACTACGGTTTGGATATGGTAATGACACTGTCTAATATTATTGCTGTGACATTTGCCGCATCAAAAAAAAAAAAAAAAAAAAAAAAAAAAAAGCTTGCTATATTGGAAACTGATTGCACACAACATCTGCAATTACATGTAGTACAGTGCAACATGGGCATGATTTATGTAAATATACCCCCTCCCCCCGCAGATTTCCTTATATTGCATATATATATATATATATATATATATATATATATATATATATATATATATATATATATATATATATATATATATATATATATATATTGATAATTCATGATGGAAAAGTAGCAGAGGTTGCTAGCTTAATATGCATATATTGCCAGCACTGACTGTCAGTTTTCTTGTTTTGTTTGTTTGTTTTTTTTTTGGGGGGGGGGGGGGGGGAGACGGGTGATGGTTTTGTGTGTGTGTTGGATTTTTTACACTAAAAATATCCATAATCCTCATCCCTCTCCTATACAAGGTCATGTACTTAGAAATATTCTCTTTTAAAATCCTCATGCATCTTCTACTATAGAATATCATGCAAAACAAAGCCATCTACGAGTTCCTCGTGATCTTTATAGCTTGACCCTCCCACAGAACAATGCCACGTTAACCTTTTTACAAATGTCAGGCTCACATCATACGATACCAACACAGAGCAAAATTGCTAAATGCGTTCTGCTATTTGTTATGTAATCCTCACTAAACTTAGAGCTTATATATATATATATATATATATATATATATATATATATATATATATATATATATATATATATGTGTGTGTGTGTGTGTGTGTGTGTGTGTGTGTGTTGTATTAGCACATTGGAGAAAAAGTAAAGTGACCACATGTTCTGGTTTTTCTGTCATAATATACGGGGTGCGTGTAGCAGGATAAGATCACATTGTGTTAATGTCATTGATAATCAGAGAGCGAGCATCAGTTAACAAGTTACCATATGCTTGATTTTATTCTAGCCAATCGCGATAGCAAACATATATTGCGTGCTTTGATCACAGCGACAATGCGCTAAAATGCTAAATGCTTTTCAAAATAACAAAAAAGCATGTGTATGAAAACAAGATTTATACTTGCAATATAGGATATGGATGACGGCATATACGTGTCAATAAGGTTATCTGCCTCAGACCATAGCTGTGGTGTTCATCAAAATTAATGCTCAACATCAGATATATCGATCGAACCAGTTCCTAGGTGTGCACACATAACTTCCCCAATTTAAAAAAATGACCTCGAAATTGTACCATTTTGTGTTAGGACTCCTACCACAAATACCGATTCTTTCTGCGATATTGTCTTTGATAGCTAACTTTGGTGTCCAATAAATATAACGCTTAAAGGGGCACAACATGAGGGCGGACTTCATTACAGTATTTGGTTTGCTGTGCATTGGAAAAACCTTTCAGATCAGACGCTTCCGACCGCTGCTGGCCCCTCGCGGCGGGTTACCCAGTTTGATAACGGGGGAGCTATGAATTTGGACAGCCAGAATACCCCAGTAGGAATATGTATATATACCTTTGCCTGCGTAGACAGACCCGTCTCACCGATGTCTGACTTAAGGCGAAAAAAATTACCCCGCCGTCAATAGAAATCCTCAATATGAATTGCGGGGCGGTATTGGTCTGTCCGCGAAGGCAATGTTATCCCAGTACACTAGAGAACCGGCCCAGTCACGCTTGGTGTCTTTTCAATATGTCCCTGGAATAATTCAAGCTTGTGTTACAAGCCCAGGTAATGTCGTATCTTAGTATCGCTGGACAGCTTCATGGCAGGTCCCCATCCCCTACTGTTTGACCCTGTGAGAATGAACATGATAAGAGTCAGGCTATGGATGTTACAAATTTACATTACGTGGTGTCTCCGGAATAATCATTCCTATGGTATGATATTTTAAGAATTGGGAAAATATTTTGGCGTCGTTACACAATTAATTATTTAATCGATAGAAACATATTATCTCCACTAAACTGCGTTTCTGGTGAATGTCGAAATATAAAGTGGTAAGTAGGTGCACGAAGAGAGGATTCGGGCTGTATAAGGGGTGAGGCTACTAAACTGTCTTTCGGAAATTAGCATTTGTAGGCCTTTGCCTCTGACATCTCTCTCTCTCTCTCTCTCTCTCTCTCTCTCTCTCTCTCTCTCTCTCTCTCTCTCTCTTCATAAAACCGAATTCTTTCTCTGATAAAGGTAGTAGAATTTTACAATAATTAGGACTGTTTTACAATTTGACCTTTCGAACTTTATAGAACCACGAGTTAGATGTACATTATGCTTGGCTGACTTACAGATAACTTACAATGGCATACTACAATTTTGGAATTGTAAATTATTACCTTAATAATTGACTCATTAGATGATTTGTGGGATTATATGCTTTCCTGAACATTTAAATGTCCTTTCCAAATTACTTCTGGAAACCAACTTGAAATGTGACTGCTATCCTTACAAATTTTGACTATTGTAATGCATTTTTGACTACGTTTTAATGATTTGAGGCCTAGTGTCACTTGCTTCTGGCTGATGTTTAACATTTGAACCGATGTACTTACTATATTTGCAAATTCAAACACTTTTCTTTTTGAAATACTCTTAATTTATCTCCTTTAAAACAACATGATGTCTTTAACTACAAGCCTAAAACACATCGAATTATATAATCATGTTGTTTAGATTCTTATTGATGGTCATTTTAGGCCTAGAGGGCTTTTCTGATGGATTGATGTTGGTGTTGATGTCGCTTTGTGGACTTATGTGGATGATGATCATTGTTGAGATGGTGGTTGCAAGTAGTACCATTTTAAATACTGAATTTCATTGACATTTTCAACAAGTTAAGAACCTCCGCTTACAAATTATCTGATGTGCTGCAAATTTTGGTCCTTTTTCATAAATTGTATGGTCCTGTATGTGCATGAATGATACAACTGTTCAAGCCAATTTACTGAAAGAGGCCTATAATTTCAAACAAAACTTTTTGCATTCTGTCATGTGAAAACTAGATAAGGTTTTTCCCCCGTATGGACCTTTGAACTTACGTTTTGGTCTCTTTTGGGTAAATACGAACTATAAATTTATATGTTTCAGCTATACATACCAAGGAACATTGCCTTTGGTCGGAATTGACTTGGATTTGTTTCGTTAGGACTACGGTTTGGATATGGTAATGACACTGTCTAATATTATTGCTGTGACATTTGCCGCATCAAAAAAAAAAAAAAAAAAAAAAAAAAAAAGCTTGCTATATTGGAAACTAATTGCACACAACATCTGCAATTACATGTAGTACAGTGCAACCTGGGCATGATTTATGTAAATATACCCCCTCCCCCCGCAGATTTCCTTATATTGCATATATATATATATATATATATATTGATAATTCATGATGGAAAAGTACCAGAGGTTGCTAGCTTAATATGCATATATTGCTAGCACTGACTGTCATTTTTCTTGTTTTGTTTGTTTGTTTATTTTTGGGGGGGGGGGGAGACAGGTGATGATTTTTTTTGTGTGTGTGTGTGTGTGTGTTGGATTTTTTTACACTAAAAATATCCATAATCCTCATCCCTCTCCTATAGAAGGTCATGTACTTAGAAATATTCTCTTTTAAAATCCTCATGCATCTTCTACTATAGAATATCATGCAAAAAAAGCCATCTACGAGTTGCTCGTGATCTTTATAGCTTGACCCTCCCATAGCACCATGCCACGTTAACCTTTTTACAAATGTCAGGCTCACATCACACGATACCAACACAGAGCAAAATTGCTAAATGCGTTCTGCTATTTGTTATGTAATCATCACTAAACTTAGAGCTTATATATATATATATATATATATATATATATATATTATATATATATATATATGTGTGTGTGTGTGTGTGTGTGTGTGTGTGTGTGTGTGTGTGTGTGTGTGTTGTATTAGCACATTGGAGAAAAAGTAAAGTGACCACATGTTCTTGTTTTTCTGTCATAATATACGGGGTGCGTGTAGCAGGATAAGATCACATTGTGTTAATGTCATTGATAAACAGAGTGCGAGCATCAGTTAACAAGTTACCATGTGCTTGATTTTATTCTAGCCGATCGCGATAGCAAACATATAGGCCTATTGCGTGCTTTGATTACAGCGACAATGCGCTAAAATGCTAAATGCTTTTCAAAATAACAAAAAAGCATGTGTATGAAAACAAGATTTATACTTGCAATATAGGATATGGATGACGGCACATACGTGTCAATAAGGTTATCTGCCTCAGACCATAGCTGTGGCGTTCATCAAAATTAATGCTCAACATCAGATATATCGATCGAACCAGTTCCTAGGTGTGCACACATAGCTTCCCCAATTTAAAAAAATGACCTCGAAATTCTACCATTTAGTGTTAGGACTCCTACCACAAATACCGATTCTTTCTGCCATATTGTCTTTGATAGCTAACTTTGGTGTCCATTAAATATAACGCTTAAAGGGGCACAACATGAGGGCGGACTTCATTACAGTATTTGGTTTGCTGTGCATTGGAAAAACCTTTCAGATCAGACGCTTCCGACCGCTGCTGGCCCCTCGCGGCGGGTTACCCAGTTTGATAACGGGGGAGCTATGAATTTGGACAGCCAGAATACCCCAGTAGGAATATGTATATATACCTTTGCCTGCGTAGACAGACCCGTCTCACCGATGTCTGACTTAAGGCGAAAAAAATTACCCCGCCGTCAATAGAAATCCTCAATATGAATTGCGGGGCGGTATTGGTCTGTCTGCGAAGGCAATGTTATCCCAGTACACCAGAGAACCGGCCCAGTCACGCTTGGTGTCTTTTTAATATGTCCCTGGAATAATTCAAGCTTGTGTTACAAGCCCAGGTAATGTCGTATCTTAGTATCGCTGGACAGCTTCATGGCAGGTCCCCATCCCCTACTGTTTGACCCTGTGAGAATGAACATGATAAGAGTCAGGCTATGGATGTTACAAATTTACATTACGTGGTGTCTCCGGAATTATCATTCCTATGATATGATATTTTAAGAATTGGGAAAATATTTTGGCGTCGTTACACAATTAATTATTTAATCGATAGGAACATATTATCTCCACTAAACTGCGTTTCTGGTGAATGTCGAAATATAAAGTGGTAAGTAGGTGCACGAAGAGAGGATTCGGGCTGTATAAGGGGTGAGGCTACTAAACTGTCTTTCGGAAATTAGCATTTGTAGGCCTTTGCCTCTGACATCTCTCTCTCTCTCTCTCTCTCTCTCTCTCTCTCTCTCTCTCTCTCTCTCTCTCTCTCTCTCTCTCTCTCTCTCTCTCTCTCTCTCTCTCCAAATACTCTTGCAAATATTTAAAGGTTCGTAAAAGGTGCAAATGGGTTAAGACTAAAAGAAAGAGCACTCCAACATATTAAAGGGTAAAACCTGCATAAAAGCAAACAGGGAAACCTGTCAGACACACGGACATGGTGTGGCCCGTCGCAGAGCTGCAGCACTTGCGTACAAAATCGGTGGGTGTCCATTCGGAGGCGTATGCCTCTTGGAAATCTTAGTATGCTGTTCAGGTCAGGGGTATAGAGAAAATGGGATCCCACTTCTTTATACTGTGGTCGTCCACACCCTTTTGCTATTGGACGACTGAGCAAGTAAGCCATTCTTGGCAGTAACCCACATTTTTCTATACCGATGACTGGATACCCTTTTTTAATCTTTATAACCCCTTTAGCCTGATCATTCAGAAAAAAACCGACACTTCGAACAAGTTCTAAATCAATACATTTTGACATATAATTAGGCAAAAACCGCAGCTGCGTGGCCTACATGAACATGCCAATGATGGTACTGTGTAAAGTGCAATTAAAATGTGTAACTAAATCAATCCTCAACAACTTTGTTTCACTTCGAGTCACGTGACGTTTCAAATGTATTGTTCCAGGTTCTCGCTGCTTTACATATTGCTTCACTTGAATTTACAACGCTGCTGAACAGGAAATGTGATAGCCAATGAAGGTAAGGGAACAGGAAGGCATATTATATGATAGCAATAGTTTTCACTTCTTGCTTAATCAACTCGAAATACTTTTTTTTAAGTGCATCAAGGTTCGCATTTCTGACAACGGAGAAACTGCTGTAATTTTTGCACTTCGTAATGTCTGTTTGGCACAGTGTGTACCCAACAATTTGAAAAATATGGGACAAAACTTTTCCTTTCAGACTTTCCGTTTTGCCTATATAACTCCATAATTGCAGCAGGACCAAGGTTATGATGTAAACTAAAATAGAAAAACATGTCAAGTTGTTTTTTGTTTTTGTTTTTGTTTTTGTGTTGTTTTGACTTTTGTTTTAACACTGTTTTCTCGCCAGGATCGATCAAATGTTAATTACGCTTGGAAGCACCAGCGTTTAAATTCCACACTTTAAATTAAAATTCCAATTTGGTACACATAAAGGGCTTACCACATGAGCTAGCATGATAGTAATTCATGATTCGTTTTTGTCGATATCAAGCTGTTGAAGTCCGTATTCTCCAGTTTCTGCAGCTCGAAATGTGAATGTCCCTGGATTGTTTGGATGCCATTTTTTCAAGAAAACCATATATTCGGACAATTTCATGGACTTTTTCTCTTTGAAATGTGTCAGAGTCAATGAAAGAATTGAAATCAAGGACTATAAATACCTATTCATTAGGTGCCAGACCTAATCTACTTTAAAGTTTGCGTTCTGCGAATGACCAGACTAATGTACGTTCCAATAGTAGCACTGTATACATGGATTATATGCACTATTTAGGATCTATCGGGACATTCAATATCTGGTCCTGGACTAAAAGGCAGCGTAATCACCTCTATAAGAGGGACACAAACTTTACAGAGATGGTCCTGTTTTATACCGTATTCTAGGCACTGACACTGCTAGGACAAATTGGTCTACAGAAGACTTTCCATTTCCCCCAGACCATAGAATTGCAGTGCACAACCCGCACTGTCTGGACACAGGTCAGTCATGCCTGCCCCACACAACTGACCAATGCCTCTTTCAAAGCCTTAAGGATAAGCTCAGGGTTAGCTCCATCTTCTACAAAATTTCAAAGAAACAAATTGATTGACAAATGACACTGTTGTCAATTACGTACTTTGTTATGTGTTTATGCAGCAATTATGCAAATAAAGCATTTCGGTTTTTTTTCGATAATGTTTTTCAACCCTTTCAGTTATGGTACTATATAATTTTTTTTTCTTGAAAAATGATCTTCTTACACCTATGCTCAAAAGCGTGTTTTGCTTTTCTCGTGTTTCGTGCGGTTAATGAGCTGCAGTGGTCTGAATTTGAAGTGATGACACTCCATTTACACGTAAAAGGATTTCAACTTTGGTCAAGTATTGTGAAAGAACTAATTCTCATACCAAAAAAATCTGTGACCTCGTTTGTTAGTTCAACACTTTAGGATGATATTCGCGAAAGCTAGATGTTTTTTAAGGAAAACTGTGGACGATGAAATCGAAATAGTTTGGGATACTGTTGTGAAACTGATTGTGTGAAAAATGACTTCAAAGGTCAAGCCGTCTCTGAAGGGATTGTTGGCATTTACTCGCGGCGTTTCCAGTTTAACTACTCTATAGTCCGCAAGCACTGTTTGTTTGTTGACTTTTATGAGTTCGTTGATTAATCATACTTGAACGGAACGCAATTTATGGAGTTTTTCTAAGTAAATTCCGAGTTCTGTATCAGAGTCAGTGTGTGTTGTCGCAAGCCTGGTTTCATTACCGGCCCGCTAATTGGCTATGCCTTATATGGCAGGTTCATTAAGATGATTGACAACTTCGTTGCAGGGTAACCAGCAGCTGGCGAAGGAGAATAATATAATTATTATGGATGCCAGTATAGGAAATCCGTCAGTTTGGTTTACATTGATCCATCGAGCCGAAGATATCTAAGCCTGGCAAAAATGTGCATAAAGCACAGGCACACTTTTGGTCAGTCAAAGCCGGAAAATGCCTGTGCCTATATATAAAGCGCAGTTAAAAAATACAGTAGAACAAAGGCCAAGCGTACGCAAAGCACCAACCAAATATCGGCCCCTAAACCAGTCTTTTGACAAAAAAGAAAAAAAATGGACATTTAGTCAATAAGATATTCAATCTCCCTCATTCCAACTCTTTGTTATGATCCACAACAATCTTGTGCAATGGAAAAGCCCGGAAAACTAAACAGTGCTTCGCTAGTGGAGATCGTCATTGGCACTTCACAGTCACACAAGACGCATAGATCCAACACATTCACTTTCATTCATATCAACTGTAAATCCAACAATATATCCCCCCCCCAAAAAAAGCACAATCAAAATTGCAACCGGGCCAAACAGAAAGTATGCGTACATTTCTTGGAAGTTTCAATGTGTCTGTAATACGGTATCATCATCTGTTTAATTTAAACATATTTATTTATAATGGATTACCTATAGTACAAAAATTACTAATAACAATGGGTTCTCCAGACATGGAGAGACACACATAATATATATATATATATATATATATATATATATATATATATATATATATGTGTGTGTGTGTGTGTGTGTGTGTGTGTGTGTACAATACGCACAAGACATTACAAACTATGTTACCATACAAATGTATACATGAGAAAAGAGTGACATCATCATATACAAATATCAATAGTTAATAGGACATTGAGAGGCTCAGATTGAAAATGTAATGTAACGTAATGACACTTGGCATACTATTCACTATTAACAATAGAAGCGGGGCATAATTATTGCTAGTAAATCAATAAATATATATGATTGATTATAATTTTGGTTAACTTAAAGCTATACGTTATAAGATATACAGCATAGGAAATGTGTTTCTTATGTAATTTGGTCAGCAGGTGACAGGTCACAATGACTTAACAGTGGGGAGAGAATAAAACTGCATGATTATGGAAGGGATTACAAAACAAATCGTCTGCTTTCAACTACATAATTTTGTACTGCGTCAGATATATCTATGTTAAGAAGATCAGGTAGTTCTTTGCTGCCAAAGAGGAATATATAAACCAGTCTTTCGCTAGCTGTGTGGATTATCAGGTCGGGGTGAACGCCAGCAGCTAAAAGAGGTATTGTATTATCAAATAGTTCCTTTCCAGGGGAGGAATATTTAGGACAGAAAAAAAATAAAAGTAAAAAAGAAATGAGTAACGTCTTCAGTTGGGAAAGAGCACGAGCAAGTAGCACTTGGAACTATATTTTTTTTACAGAGGTCAAAGCTAAGCCTGGAGAAGCGTTGCCGTAGCTGGGTTAGGCAGATATTAGAAAAACGAAGCCCATGGGAGAAAAGGTCGGGGACATTGTTCACAGCCAGCAGGGTTGTCTTGAGTTTTGATTTGAAGATTTGGAGCGAGATTGAATCTCTTATGTCAATAGGTAAGTTGTACTAAAGTTTGATGGTATCAGGGAGAAAGGAGCTGCCAAAGCGGACAGTCCTGCACTGGATGATGCGTTTGGGTCTAGAATGACGTGTTGCTCGACCAAAGTTAGGAGGTGGCAGGAGATTGGTCAGATAAGAAGGAGTAAGATCATGGGTCATTTTGTAGAACAAGATCAATTTAAAATATTTGCGACGATTAGCGAGGGTAGGCCATCCGAGTTCTTGTAAAAGTTTGATATGAGAAGTGTGGCTTAGGGTACCGGTGCATATTTTTGCCACGTCAAACTGAATAGATTCGAGTAAATCTGACAGCCCTTGACCACAGTTATCGAAGAGGACACAATTATTTTCCAGAATTGGTCTAACCATAGAGAAATAAAGCCTGACCAGGATTTGGGGGGACAGTTTGAATTTAAATCTGCGAAGGAGAGCAATGCACTGGTTGGCTTTATTGACGATACGGGTTATGTGAGTATGCCAAGATAAATTACTGCTAACAGTTATACCTAAACGGGTGTGAGAGGTGGCATCAGGTATAGCTGATGGACCAAGATGAACAGGTGGATGGGCAGGTTTAATAATTTTGGCAGTGAAGACAACAGATAAAGATTTCAGGGCATTGAAACTGACGAGCCATAATTTTCCCCAATTTTGGATATGTAGAAGGTTTCTATTTAAGTGGTGAGAGATTCCATTGGATTTTGAACGAATTCTGGCCAGCATGTGTCATCACCAAAAGTCCCACATCACAGGGAAGATCGTCAACAAGATCATTGATGTGCACCAAAAAAGGGAGTGGCCCCAGTATGGATCCCTGGGGTACGCCAGCTTCAATAGGCAACCAAGAGGACGCTTGGCCATGAATGACCACTCGTTGAAATTGATTTGAGAGATAGCTTTCGATCCATGAAACAATGTTAACAGAGATCACTAGTTGACGTAGTTTAAAAAGGAGGCCAGCATGCCAAACATTGTTGAAGGCCTTACAGATATCTAGAAAAACCATACGCGTTTCTTTGGGATGTTCTAGGCCATAGTGACCGTTATGGACAATATATACTAGCTGGTTAATTGTAGAATTGTCCGCCTTGAACTCAGAGTTCTTGGGTGTGAGAAGATTGTTGTCAAATAGGTATTTATAAAGGGCATTGAAGCCCAATCGTTCAAAGACTTTGGAGACGTTACACAGCAGAGATATAGGGCGATGATTACTTTTAATCTGCTTGTTGGCCTTCTTAAATATGTGGTATGCATTTGCTTTCTTCCAGGAGTCAGGGAAATTGGAAAGGCGGAGAGAGAAATTGAAGATTTTAATGAGAGGTTTACAAATTGAATCAGCCGTAGTTTTGAATAAAGCATTTCCTATGTTATCAGGGACAGACTCAGAGGAGAGCCTTAGGGAGGAGAAGATTTTCTTTACATTGTCTTCATCAAAGTTGATCTAATTCTGACGTGACTCAGTTTGAAAGGTAAGCTGGGGCAGGAGTGGGGCGTCAATATCGTGAGGAATTCTACATTGGCTTGCAAAGTATTCATTGAAAATATTACACTTTTCGGCGACACAGGAAACAATTTTTCCATCCTGGATGAGTGGAGGAATGTCTTCATGAACTTTGCATCATAGAGCTGACTTCAAGAGACTCCACCACTGCTTAGGGTTAATATCCTTGTCGTCGTGTTGACGGCTTAGTTTGCGAAAGTATGAGCGCATAGATTGTCTTATCAAGTTGACGACTCTATTGCGACATTTGTTTGCACAGTTGGTAAAATCTATCAATTTCTCAATGTTAGTGTCATAGGTATAAGGACGTGGATTCGAGATACTTTCATCTGGGGTGTAAAATGCAAAAATTGCGGCTCAGTCACTTCAGACAACTGACTTTAAAGTTTTAACACTAAGAAACGACCGTAATAAAGTTGTTTATAAGCTATGGTTTGTTCAAAACGAGTAGGCTTATGAAGAGAGTCTGTATTTATATGCGTTTTGTGAGCAAATATGGTAGTCTTGAGTGCTTTTGGGGACTGTTTTGATGAATGCATCATTATCGGCCAATTGCCCATGCACCGCAAACTATGACTATTCAAAACTGGCAAACATGAGGCTGAAAAGAATGCTTTTGACCTGTGTGCCTATGAATGACGTGCACCAGGACATAATGAAAATAAATGTGGCGCTTAATGTGTGCGTTAGCTGTCAGGAATTACGATACATCAATGCCGAAGGTCGCAGCAAGTAAATAACTGTAAATGCCGACTTCTAGGGGCGGGGCTTAGTGGCTAGACACGACAACGCGCGAAGCCGAACCATAACATGCAGACATGGATAGGAAAAGTCCTTCAAAATTCACCTTTTGGAATTAAGACTGATGAAGTATGCTTTGATAAAACGAATTATGATTGCAAATTGCAGCTGATATGTGAATATGTCGAAATAAGACCTTTTTCCCAAAAAAATTACCCTGACCTTATCCTTAAATCGGTTTACAAACAGTGCTGATCAGTACATGGACGTGATATTGAAATCAAACATACTACTAAACATGTTGTTCGCCTTAAACTTAGCGCTCGGCAGTGACATACATCCTCAGCCTGACCTTGTACATAATCCCTGTGGTCACTGTTATAAACCTGTCAAAAGTAACCAAGATCAGATATTTTGTGAAGCTTGTCTACGCTGGTTTCACAGGATATGTACAGGTTTAACCAGGCAAGAGTTTCCTCATTGGGACCAAATATCTGCGGGCTGGATATGCCATGCATGCAACACTCCACACTTTACAGACTCGTTCTTTGATGTCGACAATGACAAGTCAATTATTTCAGGTACTGTGCCATTTTTTTTCTTTTTCGGGAATCTCTCTCTCTCTCTCTCTCTCTCTCTCTCTCTCTCTCTCTCTCTCTCTCTCTCTCTCTCCCTCTCCCTCTCTCTCTCTCTCTCTCTCTCTCTCTCTCTCTCCCTCTCCCTCTCTCTGAAACACTTGGCCCCTCATTGACTGGTAATAACTCGGTCCACTTTACCCCTGAAAGAACGAGCTCTACAGTAATTAAGAATGATCTAAATTTTTTGCTGGAAAAAAACCCCAAAAGAACATAATAATTGGCCACCTGAATATTAACTCCATAAGATACAAATTTGGAAGTGTCCCACAGATTCTTTAAGATGGTCTCATAGATTTGCAATCTTCAGTGAGACCAAATTAGACACCTCTTTCTGCCAAGCGCAACTGGAGATTGAAAACTACACAGTTTAGAGAAGAGACAACACAGGAAGAAGAGGAAGTCTCCCAGTGTATGTCAGCTCGGACCTGCCGTCGACAAATTTTGAAACACACACATCTGAGGTAAACATTATGTGTGGAAATTACTACAGGTCTGATTGTTTCAAACTACAAATCCTCAAATATACCCAACACAACGTTTACCGTTGAAGGGACGCATCTTCTTGACTTAGCTTGTATTTCATATGACAATATACCCATCACTGGTGACCTAAATTTTGATTTAATGCATTGCAGTAAAGGTAATATCTCACGTGATATGATGGATATTTTAGGTCTGTTCAATCAAATGCCAGATATTTCGCGCTTAACCAAACAGAGTGACAGTCACCTGGGTTTTATTCTTACGAATAAACCTGAGATACTTTTATCACCAGGCACTGCAGACATGAGCCTGAGTGACTGTCATCATCCCACATACACCACCCTACGATAACATCATAAGCCAATCAGAAGGTCCTATATAAGCTATCGTAGTAACAGGAATTTTTCTTCTACAGACTTTACTGCAGACATTGCTGAAGCTCCCTGCACACCTATCACATAAGGCCTTCTGGAAGAGGATGGTTAGTGGGCTTTCTCAAAATTGTATTATCGCATTATGAATCTGTTCTGGCATTATAAATTAGCATGCTCCTATGAAACAAAAGAAAAACGTTTACATAAAGAGGACCTCTCGTGCATGCTGATTTCAACAGAAACCTAAGAAAAAAGGCTCTGATGGAATACCACCTAGGCTTGATAAGCTTTCTGCAGAAGGCATTACTGACCCCTGCACTACTCTTATAAACAAAGCAAGATCAACTGACTTTTTTCCCGATGAGCTCAAATATGCTTCTGTGGCCCTAGCATATAAAAAAAAGAACAGCTTCTTAAACAAAACTTCCGCCCAGTTAGTATGCTGCCTTGCTTATAAAAAATGTGCTTGAGTCAGCCAAGGCAGATCAGCTGTGATCATATTTTGATCTTTTCATCTTTTCACCATATCTTTGCGCATACAGGAAAAGCTATGGCTGATACACCACGTTGCTTAAAGGGAATACGAAGTTCTTGCTGTCACCAGGTGGCCAATTGTGTGTTAATTATACGCATGGGGCAGACCAGTATACATTATCTCTTATCAGCTCAAGAAGTGGGTAACACATCAGCCAATGTCACCCTGGCATGCCCGGCCCACAAACAGAAATGGAAGAAGAATTAATTATCACGTGACCATTGTAGGATGACACCATAGCTAAAGAGCCCACCAGGGAAGTAAAAAGTGGCCCACTCTTTCTGCCCACTTCCTATTACCTTTAAGTTCATTGAGAACTTCAAACATGGTCGAGATGCCAACAGGGTTATTGTTGCTTTTCCTATGGAACAATGTGGAGCATTTAAAAGTATGCCCCATGACTTGCTTTTATTCAAACTTGTAAGCTATAGTGTATCTCCCGAGGCTTCGAGAATGGTTGTCAGTTTCCTCAGGAACAGAAAGCAAAGAGTCAAGATTGCAAATGTACACAGCACTTGGTTAGATGTAACTTGTGGTGTCCCCCCCTCTCGTTCAAGATATTGATAAATGACATAGACTATGTAATCGATTGCACGCTATATAACTATGCAGTGTTGCCATCTGCATAACTATGCAAACGACGATACTAGCAGTCACACGGCAAGTACCTCCAATCAAGTGACTTCTATGCTGTAAACCCAATCGCTTAAGGCTATAAAGTGGTTTTACGTTAACTACATGTGTGCCAACCCCAGCAAGTTTCCATGGTGTCAAACGGATTATCAGACATAGACATTGGAGAACAAAGCATTGCAAACTCTGAAAATGTAACCTTACTTGGAATACTCTTAGATCGTGAACTTGTCATGAATGACCATGTATCTAAGACATGCACGAAGGCCTCTCGTTGGACCAATGTGTTAAAAAAAGATTTAACAGAGTTCTTGATGTTAGAAGCAAGCCGGCATTATTTAAGTCGTTTATCCGGTGTATTTTTTTGTATTGTCCTATTGTATGGCACTTGTGTAGACAAGCCGGCTCTGATAAGCTAGAAAAAAATCCAAGAGAGGGCCCTACGGTTTGTGTACGATAGTAAAGGGGCCTCATATCTGGACCTCCTTCAGCGCGCAGGTGTGTGACTGTACCTGTGCGTCGCCTCAGGGCCATGGCCAAGGAAGTTTATAAAGTAGTCAATAGAATCAGCCCCCCCCCCCCGTATTATCTTCTCAAGCTGAAAAACAAGTAAATATGACCTAAGACCCTCTTCCCTCCTCGAGGTTCCACAATTAATCACAGCCAATTATGGAAAGGAAACCTTCAAATAAGAGGGTGCTAAACTGTGGAACCACCTCCCTACTCAATGAAAAAAAAGCGACTTCCCTTACAGCTTTGAAGTCTCTCATCCAGGAATGGACAGGCTGTACCTGCACTTTGAGGACTGGGTTAAACGTATGTGTAAAATATATTTTTTTATTAACAGCCAGTTCCACACAGATACAGTACATCCATAAATGTATTTGTTTATTTATTTGTTTTTTTTTTAATTATTTATTTATTTGTTTATTTACTTATTTATTTATTTATTTATTTATTTATTTATTTATTTATTTATTTATTTATTTATCTATCTATCTATCTATCTATCTATTTATTTATTTATTTATTTGTTTGTTTATTTATTTATTTACTTATTCATTCATTCATTCATTCATTCATTCATTTATTTATTTATTTATTTATTTATTTATTTATTTATTTATTTATTTATTTATTTATTTATTTATTCATTTATTTAGGGTCGCAGTATTGTTATAATATGTGCATGTTAGGGTATTTGTTATTGTAAACTGTTTTTACTGCCCATCACTTTTAGTTGATTGTATGTTTTTATGTCTTGTAATGTCGATATAAGTGGCCCGTGGCTAGTGTTTCTTGTACTTCACACCGACTTCAAATATGTCTATGTCTATGCATATGTTTATGTCTATGTCTCAGCTCAACCCTCTGCGCAATTCAGCAGTTTTCAGAAATTACATCAAATCCCAAAAGGAAAGCTCGGGGTTCTAATTATTTATAAAACATACACTTTAAAACACATTATATTTACATTTTACTGCTTTATGAAGAAAAGTGTCAGTCAAAACCAATTCCATGCTGAATCTGCTCTAAAATCTGTCAGTAAATGGTATAAACACACCAATCTACTCCTGTTCCAAACATGTAAGAAATGATACTGTGGTACCTCAAACTTGTAATTGGTCCAAGCTTTTTTTTTTTTGGGGGGGGGGGGGGGGGGGCTAGTCACAGCAAAAACTGTGCTCATCTTAATTATCATAAAGGGTAAAGATTCAAATCATAAGGTATTAAAGTATTTTAATTCAAATGCCAGAATGACCGCCCCTCCACAAAAATACCCCCCCCCCCCAAAAAAAAAAAAAAATCAAGCTCATAAAAGCTATTGGTTGAGTAAAAAAACCTAGCTGTGAGAGAGTTAGCACAAGTCCCATCGGCTTTATTGTGAAGGGTAAAAGGAGGCAATCCCTTGGAAATTGATAAATCCACTTATTATAATATCAGAAAAGTTTTTGAAGAGGAAAATGTATCATATGGCTATTCATAGATTTTGTGTATTACGACGTGTATTAATCTGTTGTGACTAGTTTATCAACAAAATCTCACTGACTATGCCACAGAGCATATTTAAAAAGATGCGCTGCGGGGAAAAGTCGTGTCTTCAAAACTGGTGAAGCAATTGACCAAATACGAAATGGCGGTAGAAGTCCCAAGAGGAACGAAGGTCGCTGGTGTCGAACACTAAGAGTGCATATTGACACAATACCAGCCCATTTTACGAGGCTGGAAAACCGGGTTTTATGTCCATCGACAACAAGAATTTTGTTTCTTCATAAAGTCATGCATCGTCATTGATATCTCATTTGTGTGCCAAATATACGACAAAACATACCGAGTCACTGCTCACAGTTTATAGGAAGCCATAGCCTCTTGCTGTATCCTACAAAAGGGCCTCGGACAAGGACAGAGAACGCCAGCGAATTGGCGTATTGTCGCATTTTGGACAGGTCTGTCCTGGAAGTAACTAGAACGGGGTTGTAAAGCAATCCCACACTCTGCCGTCGGTGGTGAGTCGCCTACGCCAGAAAGACGGCAAATCATGAAGAGCATGGGGCCAAGTATTGCCTGAAAATTGTTCAGGCCACTTCTTATATGTATATATATATATATATATATATATATTCAGCCCTTACAATAACCTGTGAGAGTATACAATAGAAGCAATAGCCTTTTGTCATCTTTTTAAATATTTTAAGAATAGTGCAAGTGACCTACCTGCAGAGACTTTTTAGCATAATACTCCAAGAAATGGATACAGGAGATTGTAAATAGATATTGCATATCAAAACATTAAATGTGACGCACGCATGGAAGTAAGAATGGTATGAGGTAAGTTTGCGATAAGAAAGTCCTCTGGTGTCTTCAAAATAGCTACAAAAGCCACACCAGTACTCACAGAGATACTGAGCGCCGTGTGTGTATTATTTAGAGATAAATGTTGAGAATTTAGTTTGAAAGTATTTCATTACTAAACATTTTTAAATTGGGAAAGAAACAATCTTGTTTTTTCACCCGAATCCTTAATACATGAATGATTATTAACACCCAAACTACCTTACAGTTACATAATCATCAAAATAACATGAATAACGGTGGAAAAATATTTACACCCCAACTACCTTTTCATAATTTCAAAAAGAGAAGTGAGTTATAGTGATAAACATTTACACCAGAACTACTTTTTCATAAAATCTAATAGAACAAAGACAGAAAGCTGTAGAATACTAACACCAAAACTATCTTTATATAACCTAAAAAGCAGAATAGGTGTTAGTTGTGAAATATTAACTTTTCGTTTATGCACAGTATTGGCGTCGAAGTACATATTTTGACTTCGTACATGACACGATTATAGCAAAAACAAAGTTCGTGTAAATATTTTTTAATAAAAAAGGTGTGACGGATATGTCAAAAAAATAGAAAAATATACACCACAAGCCCTATGGATATAAATTCCATAATAGCTGTAGAATGAAGTTCTTTTTTTAACCGGTAGCACAGTATATTCAACATTAAAGTTTACTTAAACGCAATTGATCTTTTATTTTTTAAACGTATGGAGACTGTTTCCCCTCTGCTGTAAGTTATATGATGTCTTGGTAAAAAAAATACACGTTTACTGAGGGGTGTAAACTATTTAACCTGTACAGTCTTTTTAAAAATGAGCAATTAATATACCGTAATGCCAATGTGAAACAAATCAACAGTTATGTACATGAATAAAAAACTGATTGTACAGTACTGGAAATTATACGAACAGAACTTTATTTCGTAACTAAATCGTTCCTGATTCACGAACAAAGGAATTAACACATACTGTAAAAGAGTTGAATATGAATATTTTGTACGGTAAGGTAGTCAGAGGTGCTATCTGAAATGCGCTGTCTAACTTTATTTTAATTATGCTTTAAGACACTGGAACTGCTGCGTGGCCAAAAGTATTTCCTTAACATCTGGGATGCCAATTATACACTTATCCACAAAGTGTTTACATTAATTTGGCATAGCTGTGACTCGTCATATCATTATCTGGTAAGGTGCGTAGAAATGTTACGGAAAACAAATTCACGTATGTTTTTAATATAATGATAATCGTGATAATGTTGTATGTTTCAAAACGTTGATACAAAATATGCTAATTTTGAAAACAGCATTACAATAAATGTTAATGTGCGTAATTACTACCACGCATTTTGGAGTATCAATTTACCGGAACTGATATACGTTATGATGTTTATATTTAGCTTCTCTTTTCTTCTATCCTAGTTACAGTGCGTATAGATTAATTTGACCTATTACGGAGTAAGACCTGTTGATGCTACCCTTGTCCAGGCCTGCGTACCCCCCCCCCCCAAAAAAAAGAAGGGGGGGGGCGGAAAGCGAACAAACTTAACTGAATTCGTCTAAAGCAAATAGGTCACAATGTATGCACAACAATTGATTTTGGTTAATTAATCATAGTGCCACACAATATCCCAATCAACTCTTACGTACATAGTGACCTCAAAAACGCGGACAAGTGAAGGGCCGGGTACAAGCTAGAACTGCCTATCACTAAAATAGAAAATCATTGTGTTAACAAGGTCTATTGAAGAAGGTTTGCATTTGATAACTAAGTCTCTTAACTTTAAGCACCTGTAGGTTATTTCATGGGTTTTGGTTTGTCCTTTGTCTTCGTCATCAGCGTCAGTGTCGTCCGTTTGTCATGGGAAATTGGTAAGTGGAGAGAACAAGACGTAGAGTTTCCACTCCATTTTCTTTATTGCCTGCTTTGTTCATAGGTGTTGTTAGAGCGGTCAATCTTGGAAGAAGTTATGTGTTGGTTTTCTCTCTTGCGAAAACTGCCTCTCTACACGATGATCCCAATATATATATATGTGTGTTTTATTTTGGGTTATAGGTTTCACAGCCGACGAATGGGGTATACCGTTGAATCTTGTCGAGAAATCAAGTTTTCATCACTTCTGTTGGCTTACAGAACTTTCTGTTGCTGAAATGGTTGCAGAAGTGAGAAGCTGTTGTTGCCAAAATAAATTTAGACATGAGTACTGACATTTAACAAAAGGTGTACTGAAGCCCAATATGGCTTCCAATTTATATCAACATTTAATTTTTATTTAATTCTCAATGGTGGACGAGCGTCCATTAACCTGTCTTAACAGCCTTTGCACGATAGCAAGGACTTTAGATGGAAATAAAATGACCATAAATGATGACTTGGTGATTTAGCTTTTCGAGATTAGAGCATTGAATCTGTTTTTTTGTTTTTGTTTTTTGTTGTTGTTATTTTGTTATTAGACAATCATCAGCTCATCGGTTGACGTCCGAAATGTCATAGTTCATAGATGCAGCTGCCTCTTCAGCATTATCAATTTCAAGGTCATGTATTCATAATATTAACCAACATTGTTGTCATATTGTGTTCTGATTTGAGATGGACAGATCACATTAATGATATTGTTGCTAAATCTAGTAAATTGATCAATATCATGAAGGGTCGCCATTCATTCTTTATTATCTACACTTTGAAACAATTTATACATCCTTTGTCGGACCAATTCTCGAATATGGTAGCGCTGTTTGGGGGTAATTGGGCGCACTTGATGTAGAAAAAGAAAGAAAATGTTCAATTAAATGTCGCTCGCATCGTTACTGGGGCAATGTATTGTACAAGCAATGCAAGACTGTACGAGGAACTAGAATGTCATAGCTTGGCTAAGCGTGGAGATTTTCCTGTATTAACTCTGATATGCAAACTGGCGAACAAACTTGCTCCTAGTAATTTATGCTCTGTCATACCTTCAGCTTAGAACACACCAACTAGCATTTCACGCCAACGTTTTTACATACCTCATTTCATAGCGCGTTTTCGACTTTGTGTTAGGGCTTTTTTTCCTTCTACCCTTAGATTATGGGATGAATTAACACTTGATGATAGACAGTCTGAATCACTTGAAACATTCAAGTCTTAGTTATGTCAACCAATTCTTTGAAGTATAAACTTTGATGCGTTCTGCAACTATAGAAACAGATTTTTATCCGTTCAGTACACACGTGTGTGTGTTTGGGAGGCAGTCAGCTCAATTTTTTTACGCAAAATCGGTGCCCTTTACTCACCTATGTGCTCATGTGGTTTAGCTCTCTAAACGCATGGCATTATTTTTGCTCCTATTCCTTACTTACTGCAGCACGATCAAAAATGCATTCTAT
This sequence comes from Hermodice carunculata, assembly GCA_964020975.1. Classification (NCBI taxonomy): domain Eukaryota; kingdom Metazoa; phylum Annelida; class Polychaeta; order Eunicida; family Amphinomidae; genus Hermodice; species Hermodice carunculata. The sequence goes on from OZ026612.1 coordinate 34,012,585, forward strand.
TAACACTCAATTCGCCCCATTTACTTCGCAAACATTACCGTATGGCTCTAACAAATGTTCTTTGTCACATAATGAAAACATTTTTTCCACATTTCATGAATACGTTTACCATATTGGTCGTTTTAAAGCACCAGCCATTGGTTAGATAAATTTATGAACCATGAGACAGCTTACTATCTGATTTCATTTTCAAAACAACGGAAAACAATATGATGTATGATATTCCAGCTCATGCTTACATGCACGCGACTGTAGCTTACGGTAGTGTTGTGGTGCAGAAATACGGTTTGATCCCCTCTTTCTGTCTTCGTTTTGTCCCTGTCATCCTTAAGCGTAATGTTTGTGTGATGTCTTGTGATGTACTGTCTCTGTGTTTTTTTGTTTGTTTTTTTGTTTTTGTTTTGTTTGGTTGTTGTGGTTTTTTTTTGTTTTTATTTTTTTTTTTGTTTTTTTTTGTTTTGTTTTTTTGTTTTTTTGTTTTGTTTTTTTCCCAAGAGGGATTTGAATAGAGACCAGCCATTCTCCCAATTGTCATTTTGTATCGGTGCAGGAATAAAATATGTTTAAAGCAAGACCATAAATGTGCTTATTTCACCTTCGCTTCTCAAGCCCAGGGGTCTGGTATTTTAGGAACAAGCAAAGGTTCCAAATATATACATTCTGTTTGTAGTCACCACCTGACCTACACATAAGCAAGAGGCCGACTTGACACATGCCAGGAAGATGGGAGGCTTTCTTACTCTCCTTTAGCAAGGTCCAAGGTTTCTATTTCTTGAGTACCCAAAATATTTACGTTTTCAATTTGTAAAACTCACATTTAAACTGAAGCTCGAATCAGCTTATCATATGCACTTTATAATGTATAAATATGATACGTTCACATTTACATTTTCGACTTCTTCTCCAAAACCGTTGGTCAGATCCTCTTCAAACTCGCTGCCAAACTGTCCCTGAGGTTATGCTGAAATGTGAAAGAAATATACCTTGTCGAAGGGTCAAAATAGGTGGTAACAAGGTGGGGTTGCTATGGTTTTCCTTGTTTTAACGGTGTTTTCTTTTTTAATTTAAGTAATTACACGTCACTGCATTCATTCCTTTTGATAACAATGTGAGTCAATGGGGATTGCGATTGTGCTTCTCATTTTTGATTGCTTCTCCAAAGCCATCAATCAGGTTCACTTCAAACTTGGTGGGATGTACATCGAGTGGTATCTGCTGTGTTTGCTCAAAAGATCGACCCAGTGATTTTTGGCTTTTCATAAATTTTTGGTCCATTTTTGACCAAATTAAAAAAAGAAAATCCTCTTGTTTGAAACAGCTTGGTCACTTGCTACAAAATTATATTTTCAGGATGCACAAAATATCTCTCCAATTTTGTAGCAATTGACCACGCCTTTTCAGACGAGAGGATTTTCTGTTTTTAATTGGCTCTACAGTCTATTCTGGGTTTTTGTGAATTTCGGTAATTACGACTTCTTTAAAACCGTCTGTCGGATATGCTACAATTTGGAAGAAATGTCCCTTGTGGGAGATTGAAACAACCATGTTCACTTAGAGGTGTGCTGCCCTTAGATTTCACTTTTTTTAATTCTGGTACTTACAGGTTAATGCTTACACCCTTATTGATTGCACTATCAATTAATTGCAATGGTTATTAATATTCCGGAAATCTCCAAAACTCTTTCCAAGATTCACTTAAAACATGGTGGGGATATACCTTAGGTCTGTGCATCCACGGTCGGCTGAGCACAGGGCTGCTACAATTTCTGTGTATCATTTATTATTTTTTGTATTCTATTTTTATTGTACTGTATTCAATGTTTTATAGAATAGAAGAAAATCGTCCCCGAAACTGCTTGGCCAATTACTTCGAAATTTCCAGGGATACCTCTGATGAACCCTAATGCTTATTTGTTGATTTTTACTTTAATGATTTTTGTGCATTGTTATCACTCTTATGACTTCTTCCAAACCACATGCTCCATTCTCTTCAAATTTGGTACAAATGCCTGCTACTCTATCTGCGCCAAGTGTGTTCAAGACACGCAGCTGCTGACATCTTTTTATTTTTAATGAATTAACGAAATTATGAGTTATCGGTTAAGGTACATGTACATTTTAACCGATGATAGCTGTTGACCCAGTCCAGCACCTGGCACTGAAAGAGTTCAAAAACAAAAGGAAAGAGGTCTTTTTAGTATTGCAAATTTTGAACTGATACAAAGGCTTCTATCTTGGTAACATTGACTTCAGATTGATTAAGCCAGTACTTGGATATTTAAAAATGAAGGTCTTAAAGATAGGTAACATTAATCTAATTCTAACGGTTACTAGACTACATTTTGCGCATCTAACGTCAGCTAAGCACAGGACTATACAAGTCTTCTTGTTTACATCTTCCTCGCCCCTCGATCAACATGGAAGATAAAAAGCATCACCGCAACGTCATCAAATGTATCTGAAACTTACTTGTAGGCTCTCCGACAATGTACAGTCCATTGCTTTTCATATGTAAATATGGTGTCTTCTGAACGCTGCAAGTCACTACGGCTGATTATCAGCGATCAGACCCCCCTCCCCTGCTGAAAATCCTGGACACGCGCCGTTACAGTTTATCATCTATAAACGATCCAGTAACTCTACCATAGTGACCTAGTATTGGCCAGTATGAACCAATCAGAGTAGAGTTTTCTTTTTGTCAAACTGCCTATATGAAGCCGCACTTGTAGTCAAATTTCAACACATCACATGGTGGGAAGCAAGTATCAAGCCAATAACATAATTAGTTAATAACTCTGTAAAGGTCATTCTTGTGCGATGGTCATCCTTTACAATGGTAGCCGTGTTCACATCCTTTGGCAGCACTACCTGGATTATGCTGCTTTCACAGTTTGAGGTGTCTGGAGAGGAAGGTCCCTGGGGGTCGTGTGGGGGTAGACATCCATAGTGGTGGTTCAAGACCCCATTGGTCAGGTTAGCCAGATATCGATAAAAAAAAGTAAAAAATCCTTAGTTTTGGAACTTTTTCCTACTAACCGCCCCCCCCCCTCCTTAATTTCAAGAAAAATATTCATTTCATATAACAGCTTCAATTTGAGAAAACAATATAACAATTTATGAAATATAGTTGCTTAACCATGACGCCCTTTTAGGTATGGTCTATACATGTGAAACGTGATTTTTCGAAAAGTGTACTGAAAATTACTTTACCTTTCTTGAGTAGTTTGTGATGTTACTGTTGTCGTCATGAATCCTAGCCTCTTTATACATCGATTTCATGCAAGTTCCCAGTTTTTTTTTTTTTTAATTCCTTCAACTTGTTGACTAAACATTGCTGAATGTTTGCACCCATTATATGGAAAGATTTATCTTCCAATAGGTCAAAATAAGCCATATTCAGAGTGTCTTTAAGATGCCTTTGTATGCCGCAAATGTTTCCATACATTGTTTTATAGAGGTACCCCTTCCCTTCCTTCGATCTTACTTCCTGTATGATTTAACACATCCATTAATTTGACGAATCTTTCGCTATATCCCTGTTCCCTTTCAATGTCTGGGAGTGGAAAGTTTTCACCTGTAATTGTGGATTCCATGTTGCTTCTCTAGTCACGCCAATCACTCCATATTATGTGGGCCCAGCTTGTTTGTATTTCGGTTCTTGTATTGATCCTGTTTTGGTTTAGAATCATTAACTTTAAAAGACTGACATGATTAACAGAAAGACCATTTGTCTCTTAGTTCTGAACTCTCAAAAAAAAAACCTGGTTGAGTTTGAATATTTAGTAACAATCCACGATCTTATCCCTCGTCCGTGATCAGCAGTATAGCTAGCTACGAGGTTCTTCAAGAAAATGATCACAGTTAAGGAACATATAGGATAAAACTGGAGACAGGCAGCTAGGCTAGGTAATCTTTTAATTAGGAAGTGTGGAGTAGCTGAGAGGCTGCTCTCTTATTAGCCATTTTATTGAAAATGTTGGTGGCCAGCATATTTTATTCCAGATGGTAGAAGTTAGTTGTATCACAGCAAAAGTGTTGTAAAACATGTCCTTTGCCCTCAGCTCTGGATATGTTTTGCAACAGTTTCCTGTAATATAACTACTACCTTTTTTGGTCAAGGCAAGAATGTGCTCAGTACCAATGTAACCACCATTTTCGTGGCAATCTTATGTAATCAGTGACACTATGTGATGATTCATTGGCAGCAATACACGGTGTTTTTTGTGTCTCAATGTGAGGTACGTTCTTTAAGTGGCCCCCAACACAGATAAGGTCATTTAATATTATTGGGTCCAGTTTTCTTATCAGACTAGAGATGGCGACCTGCAGTATGTGAGAGCATTAAGGTTAGAGGGAAATAAAATGTTTTTCTGTGTACATATCTTAATATGCTGCCTTCAGCATTGATCATTTCGTCAATGATGAACAGAATGTTTTGACGTCCCCTAGACTCGAGTCAAATTTCTTGCTGTTCAGTTTTAGTTTCAAAATGTGTTTGATTCTGATTAACCAGGCTACACCTTTCTTTAGTATGTGCCAACTGGACTATCTGACCAGAATATTATCCGAACTTCTTTCTTTGTCTCTGGATCGCCATCGTCTCTCTGCTTTGGCCACATGTCACAGGGTTAATACAAGAACTCAAGCCCCTCAAACCAACTTTTCTCTATCAGCTGAGAGAACCCTGCTGGCATAATCAGCAGGATTGAATTTTGGGGACACTTTAAACCATAAACCCGTATCTGTAAATTCTCTAATTTTATGGACATGGTTGGCTATTAATGTAGCAAACCTTTATGTTTCATGTGCCAAACATGCTACTATTATTTCACTGTCAGTCCATATGCTTGATTTTTGAAGTTGAATGGACAGTTCTTTTATTATCTTTTGCCATATCTTTGCCTCCAAAACTGAAAATTCCAGCTTGGGAATTGTGACTGTCTTTATAGGAGCCAGTAGAGACTCAGCCATCAACAGGTTACATTTTATTTCTCCGGGTTTTTTTTTTTTTTCATTTTCAGAACACAAATATGAACATACACCCATTGCTTTCATTGAAGCATCGCACAAAAAGTGAAGTCCGTATTTTATTTTATTTGACTCACATGATCATTCCTAGCCAACTCTTCATGCGGCACCTTCTCTGCATACCCCTTTCCATTTTATTTGAATATTTATCGCAAAACTTTCCATCCCTTTTCACTTATCTAAACTATTCAATCATTTTGAGGCCACGTCATAGCTATCCGGCAATTCTACATTCATCTCATATTTTAATGGTATTGTAGTGAGCTTTGACGTTTTGCATTGATTTCTACCGAATGGATACAAATGACCCTGATTTCATATCATTATTTGCGTTTTTTCTTTCACTCTCTTGGGACAGGGGCCCATTTAATGTCCATCCTAACGCAGTGCACACAGCAAAGGGTGTGCTGAGTCCACCTCATGTTGCAACATTGCATGTGGTACACCATGGCCAATAATCACCTCTGCAAGCGTTTGTTAATCAGGGGCAATTTCACCTCTTGGGGGTGTGCCCACTTGTCTACTTCTTCCTGCTTTCGCACACGCTCATCATGAATATTCATGTTTGATTTTATATAAAATTTGATACCTACTCTTCAAACTCTTATCGAAATACTTCTCATTTTAAATTTGTTTTCCACTTTACCACTGTTTTCAAGCTTTTTCGCCAGTAGTGGGGAGCAAAAACTGCTGTAGGAGCCGCTGTCCAACAAAGCATATGTGTTGTATAAACGCAAGCTTCCCATGGTCATTATATTGACAGGGCTAATGGGTCAGGCCACCTTTACTTTACCATTGCCAGCCCCGTCAGTACTGCAACCTGTGCAATTGGTACTTTCACCATCAACAAGCTTAACTAACGTTTCCTATTTATTATCATTTTCACCATGTTTGTACAGAAAACTATTGTGCTTCCTACCAGAATTCTGTACCATGCATTTTACTTTCAGCTTACAGTTTGCAGACCTGTGGTTAACACAAAGGCAGTTAAAGCACAGCTTGTGTTCCTTTACAAAGCCTTCTCTTTCAGTGACCTCTTTGTTTTTAAACTGATCACATTTAAGCAATGGGTGTATTCCCTTGCATCACAGACAGGAGTTAACTTATTTGAGGAACATTAGAACACATTGTCTCACTTTGATGATTGTACCATTTTCGAATTTTTTCTTTGAGACTTTAAATCGCCTCAGTTCCATTGGTTACTTTCCTAAACTTTGGTTTATGAGTTTCCTCCATAGCTATACACTCAAACTGTTATATCCGAGAAGGTAGTAAGTCTCATATGTTTTTTTTTATAATTTCCATAACCTAAAAAAAATTTTTTTTTGAAGAAAAAAGTATAATTTTGCCACTACCTTTATTGTAAGAGTAGCATTGTCGATTTCCCTTACTTGGTTTACAAGAATTGAGAATTTGCAAACATTACAAAACCCTCATCAGCAAAATCATGTAGTTAATCTAATGTTGTCTTTGTGACCGACCTCTGTATGATTATATTACACCACCAAGTGTGAAAGATTCCATGCCCGTTACCAGACCTCTGTTCATAAAACTGTCTTGCTATTCTGTATCTTGAACCCGTCTCCAGTGCCAGGCTAGACCCAACCATGGATTATACTCCACACTCACAGGCTGAAAGAAAGACAAACAAGCTAACCTTAGTGTATCATGTTCTCTTAGCATGTGATCGCATTAGACCATGAAAATGTAATATTTCATAGGGTCTGCATTAAACTTTGAGTTGTCAGTCTTTGGTTATGCATGGTGCTACACACTTGTTGTTGCTTTTGCCTGTTCTCTATAAGTTTCAACATACGACTGTCAGTGTCATTGTCAGTGTTTTAATTTTCTTTAACTCGTTCACCTTTTCCTTGGGGCTCCAATGGTACGGCTGGGTCCAGCTTGCTGTCGCTTGGGGGTCTATCACCAGACAGGTCGATACGGCAACCAAATTCGTTGTTCTCGGTTGTCTGTTTCTTCGTCAACTATCTGCTGTTTAATATCGGCAAATGCTTCTGTTTTAGCATTGTCTGTCAGTTTACTTTGTTCGAGCTTATGCTGTTTTCAGACTTGTTCCATTTGAAGCTCTTTTTTTTTTCATGCTATTGTTTGTACGTTCGTAGTTCTTGCTCAGCCTTGCACAACTCCATAGCAGTAACTACCTGCTGTCATTGCTGCTTTATGGATTTTATGACCTTGCACTCACTACACTGTTTGCTACTATCAGGGGTGCACACAACTTTTGAGTCCGTTTTTTTTTAAGCTGCCTTACCTTTAGCAAGCAGTGTAATCATGGGAGTCTTGTTTTGCAAAGGGCTTTTTTTTTTGCTTCCTCAAACAATGTTAGTGTCCATGCAATTTTTTCCCCTTTTGTTTTAAGATGTCTTTATCAAGAAGATTTTGTACAGTTAGTTTACTGATGGCGTTGACACGTCTGGTGACGCTAGCCCAAGCAGCAGCACGGCTGGACTCGAGTTCACAACTTCATCACCAGTTGTACTGCTAACTCTCCCGAGATGCTGTTAATGACAAATCTGTTCCGTATCTCCCAATGATGGGCGGCTCAACGGCTACCACCAGAGCAAAGATATTATATAGTCCATTACTCGTAGAGATAGTCTTCTATGATCAAAGCAGTAAATAATGTTAATCCCAGTCGATGATAAACCGAAAAACCCAAAAGGATGTTAAACTTTTAGTCTGAGACCCAAAGTGTTGAAAGATAAGAGTTGACTCTACACCATTTTTAAGTGTATTTTCAAGAGTATGTACAGATAACTTGGCCAGTGAAAGCTTTCAAAATCGATGGTTTCCATGGCGACCTCTTCAAATTTTGCAATCTGGCCTTTTGTACTATTTTTAATCATACGGATATGTGGTTAATACAAACATATACTGAATTAGTTTATCTTTCTGACAAATGCAATATTTATGTAAATGATCTCATTTGCATATTCATTAGAAGGCAGTTTACGCAAAATCTAGGTTAGAATCCCTACAATATCATACATTTTTAGCTGTCACAAAAATTTCGAGTCAAACGACTCAGGCACGTGAAACGCAAAGCATCCCAAAGGGGGTCTGCCACTGGGGTGAGGCCTTAAGGAAAATACAAGTCAAAGAGTTTTGGCAAACATAAAGAATGAATAATTTTATTTCATTTTAAAATGAATTCGTTGCGGAGGTATCCAATTCAATAATGCAAAATATGAGTATTACAATAAACACCACTGTTAACTTAAAGATCAGAGCTCTTCAGATTTGTACAAAATGCCTATGAATCAAAAGTCAACAGTAACTTATTCATGGTTTTACCATTGTTGAGCCAATGAATCTATGTGTTTCTAAAGAACATTTCTCACAAGGTACACGTGTTTGCCGCCATTAGATTATATTTTCCAAATGAAAAAGCAACATCATTAAAAACAATACAGCATTAATGCAGATGTCTAAAGATAGAAGTGTAGATCTGGTGTTTGAACAACAACTGTTTTGCTCAACCCCAAATCTTGGCCTTGGCCCCCAGACTTATCTCTTGACGTATTCGGCTTGCACTCTATCGTGAAACTTTCCCAAAATATTAATCAGAATATCACAATCGGTGTGTGTGTACATCTGTCTGCATGTGTGTCGGTCCAATACTTGTAAAATCCTATACGGTCCATTGTTTGAAACATGTATCAGAAAATTCCTTGGTCTATGACTGCTCCAAGGAAATGCAGTTTCTCAAATTTCTAATCCTACTGGTTATGTACTTAACTAATGCAACGGTCGTTAGGGCATGAGTTTGCTCTGAAATCTGTATAAACGAAAATATATTTCAAGAAACATCACTGTGGTTTCCATATTTAGATAGCCACACCTATCAATTTAAAATTAGCTTTATGAAGCTGATGATACACCAGCCTCCAATTGCCCCATAAGTGCTGAAACAGAAGCCATGGATGTCATTATTTCCAAGTCCTGTGAGGAAGTAAAGGCTACAAGTTGCAGACTTTTCTCTTTACTTAATATGCCAAAGTGACAGTGATGATGCCCTGTTCAATATCAAAGAATCAAGTTATGATTCACTTTGCTATGCTTCACGTGCAAAGGAAAGCAAAACTTGTTAGTAGGGCAGATATGTGAAAAATAGGTTCACTTCTTGCAGAAAGAATGGGAATTAGTGTATATGGGTTTAAAGACTTGCTAATTAAAAAAAAAGATAGAGATCCTTTTTGTTAGATCAATGGTTCTTTTTCCAAATTGAGGTTGATAATAACTCGTTTTTATATTGCTTTTTACCATTTTTTCTGATCGAGTTGATAGTTGTTAAAAATTACATTTCAGTATGTATTCTTCATCAAATGCTATCCAGTCTCTTTAAGGTCGAGCTTAAGATAATATGAAACTTCTTTTATTCCATATTCAACATCAAAACCCTAATGTCGCCCACCTAAATATGTCTGATAAATAGTAGTTTACAATTGAACTATGGTTAAGTGAGGCTGCACGTTGAATTCAAGAAAGCCATTTCATTTTTAAGAACAACAATATGAGTAAAATATCCTGTTATTCCCATATTATCACTCATTCCTTTATGCAATAATTTTATCTCCTTGTGTTTGGCCTGTGCCAGCTGCAGACACATGTAATGTATTTGAAACAGATCAAACTATAGGATATAATCATCTCACCTACAATAAATATACCAGCCATCAAACATACCTTTCCTTGTCTAGACATGTACTATCACAAAGCATTTAACAGGAAAAGACAAGACAACCATTAAATGCTCCCTGTAGATACACATTTGCCCAGCTAAGCTACTCACATATGCAGAAAAGTATTATAATTACCTAGAAAAAATATTACGTCACAGCTTGTTTACCACAATGCATATTAAAGGATTGCAGGGACAAGGTCAAAGCAGTGCATATAGTATGACATGGTTGTTGTTGCAGTATGGTTGATGTCCTTGTTGTATAAGATAAAAACAGCACCTGCAGTGCAAAACTACCTTCTGCAATAGCATAAAGAAGAGCTACATTGATGGCTGCACTGTCGGGGCTAAGTTCAACATGTGGGGAATCCTAACAAAGTCTGTGTGCAGGGCGAGTTTTCACGGATTTCTGACAAGTTTGATCCAGATTTTCCTCCCTGTTTTGTGGGACGGTAACAGGTAAAAGCCAGGTGTCTTCTTCCTAGAACTTGTGCACTTTGGCATGAAACAGTTAACATTTGTCATTTTCTGACTTTCTGTGAATGGAACTTGGACTTATGTGTGTAACACCAGCAAGAGTCAACACTGCATCTAATGTACTTACTGCTGGCTGAGTTTGTCCCAGACAATCCTCCAAGATGTATTGCAGTAAACACACTGTAATGTAATTAGGCAACAGGGTAATTCCTCGCAACAGATCTGAAAATTATCATGCAAATGCATTGCAAAAAACCATGATCAAAACCTAAACAACACACGAAACATCCCAAGAACACTAACAAAGCATTATGACATTTACAATGCTACTGAACATGGACATGCATGCAAGTAAGGTCATACCCTCATCGTGTTACTGAACAGTGAGTAAAATGCTGCATCTGTATGATATACATGTATGCACACAGTTTGTCGTGTATGAAACATGCACATCACCGATACTCATGAGCACACTGCCTGGCACAGAAAGGAAGTGTGTGCACTGCATGTTCACTTGAAGCACCTGCTCTCTCCCATGCAGCACTTTTTGTAGTTACATTTTATCATTTCACAACATCCTTTGGGTGCTTCAAAAAGTGTTAGCGACACAGGGGACCATTAATTGTGCTCATTCTGGACCCAATTCCAGTTTGATGATGATGGTACCGTTGGGTGATTTAGCAAGACCCCTCCTCATGTATAACCAGCTTCATAAGCAGCACGTCTGACATGCTGGACCAATGCAGCACTGGTTGGAGGAATGTTTTTCCAACTGGTAATTCTCTTGTGCAGACAATTACTTTTGAACCTCATTCACCATGGTAAGAGCAAATGTCTGACTGTGCAGATTGATTACAAATATTTATATTTCATTCAAATCATGGTCTGTCACTTCATCTGATGTACTGGACAACCTTCTGAAAAGTTTTGCCAGGTGTGGTAATGATCGTCATATATGCCAGGCAGTTTTCTTGCCAACTCCATGGAAAGATGACACTGTGTCACTGCCAGTTAGGGCATGCAAGAAAAGAAGGCCCCAAGACCATTCATTACCAAGTTGAGAAGCAATACAGTGTGCAGCAATGTATCTGACGTGTTTGTTATGTCCAAGGGCAATCCAAATTTCACATCCATCCAGCACACTTGCCACTGCAATGGCCAATACGAGCACATCAGCATCTCTTGCAGCTTCCATAATCTTATGACATCCCTGTTGGAACACATCAGCAGAGTGAAACTGCATTATGTAGTCTGCTTTCTCATGTGTGCATGGTTCCAGTAGTGACAATCTGACCTCAAAGGTAGTCAACAGCAGTTTCATCTCAACAACACTGATAGCAATTAGTTTGGTTTTGAGGAATTTGAATTGGCCGATATTGTTTCCGCCTTTGCAGGTAAGGAATAAATACTTGCTGAGCATAATCACTGAAGATTCTGACTTAAATCTTTTAGGTTCCAACGTTTGCACCGGCCTAACAGCATTAATGGTTTTCACATCTGCCTGCTGGGATTCATGTGGACCTTGTGATAAATCTTGAAGCCACCCAAGCAAATCAGTCGTGTTTCCCTGACGCACCATGTTGTTTTCAGCAAGTGATGGTAGCCATGCATGATTGTCATGCTCAAAGAATGCAAGCAGGTCACCTTCCATTACCTAGCAGGCAACCTACAGTCTCGAAAACAACTGTAAATCAGCTTTTATACATGTAATCCTCATTTTTGGCTGAGTGGATTTCCATTCGTCTGACTTCAACATGTACACATTGTTCTTTGGAACAATATCATAAAATGAATTCATATTAGAGACCAAATGTTCATGACCAAGTCTTGATATTGACTCTTCCCAAGATCCTGTCCAGGTCTGATAGCCTGCACTATTTCTTCTGCATGATTCCAGAAAGGGATTTCCAGTGTTCTTTACTGCATTAACTAAACTCTTTAGATCATATGAAAATGCTTCTGGATGCTTGGAACTTGCTCATTCTGACAAGTGTTTTGTTTTTTATTTTTGTGAATGGTTGGCTCCACACTCATTCACCATCTCTGCAGTCTTAAGGACAAGCAACCATTCAGTGCCTTAAGGCTGCCTCATTCTGAGGTTTATCAGGAACTGTTAGGTATGTTTATATATATATATATATATATATATATATATATATATATATATATATATATATATATATATATATATATATATATATATATATATATGTGTGTGTGTGTGTGTCTGTTTCTGTGTAATGATGTTTTGCTCATGCCTTGGGTCATAGATTTGCAGTATTGTAGGTGGGCTAATGCATGTCATGTAGAAAGTTGTGCCGTAAATTTACAATTTGAAATTTTCCATGTAAATATTAACATACAGGTAGCTGTCTTGCACATGGAAATAAAAGGTGTAAACAGGAAAATGTTTAAAACATTGAAAAATTGTGGATGGTAAATCCCGCACTTCCAAACAGTTTGGGTCACTTTATCTACAGAGTAAAGTGGAAGTTTGTATTTGAACATCAAAATACTGTGATAAAGTTTGATAGGACATATTTGATATGTATGTTGAGAAACAATGTTGAGAAAGCACAGTGGCACTCTCACAGTACCACATTCCTTTTGAGAGTAAAAAAAAATGTTTATATATATATATATAATGATGATTTATTCCACAATAGGCCTAGCCGGCCCATGAGCAATACAAACGTTTATAATATATAATAGTGAAAATCAAGGCATGATACATGTACGTGTGGCATAATGACCAAAAGGAATATAAATAGCTTATATCACGATGCACATTTTGTTTCATGTAACCAGTAAAAATGGAGGAAGTTACATGAAAGACTTACTTCATCAAACTAGCTCGTAACTCAAAAGCTTTGTAAACAAAGGCTGCTATACTACATGTAACAGAGGAATCTTCAGAGGACATAAGTTGAATAAAATTATACATACTCTTACATCTGAATCTATATGGAATATATCTCTTTCCGAGCTCTACGTATGCAGGACACTCTAAAATAAAATGACATTCATCTTATAAGTTGTCACAGAAATAAAAACTTTCTACTTGCAACAGGAAGCAGTGGCCTTTCCCATCTCCCCGTTTCGATACGAAGTCTATGTGTGCAGACGTGATGAAGCCATCCTGTGTTTTACAATATAAATGTCAGAAAAATAAGTATGGTAATTTGAGCTGTCCACGTGGTGACAATAGCTTCTACATTTTGGCTTGTTATAAAGAGTTCCACGCCAATCTTGCATATATATGTCACGTATTCTCAACTGAAACTGCTCTAAAAATACACTTTCCTTAGCTACACCATGTGCTAACCACACATCACCAAAGCCTGCAGTAAATAATATTTTTTTCACATTAACTGTCCAATTTGATAATCTGTTATAAGTAACCTTAATAAATTTGTTATTATCACTGTTAACAACTTTTAACCAGAACTTAATAATCCTTCCATACCTAGTTATATATAGCGGAAAGCGACTTAATTCACCATAGACCATCTCTGTTACTGTGTTATTTCGAACTGAAAGAATGTTTTTACAGTATTTGAGGTAAACTCTCTCAATGTCTTTCGCAGTATGAAAACACCACGCTTCACAACCATAACATAGGATAGAAAGTATCAGTTTATCAAACAAATCCATCAGAATCTCAGGACCCACATTCACTTATGCATACAACTTCTGTAAAACAAAAATGGCTTTTTTTTTTAGCTTGGCTTGCCAACACCCTTTGCGGCTCTCTAAAAGAGCCAGATGATGTGAAAGTAGCCCCAAGATAAACAAACTTATTTACAACCTCTTTATCCTTTCCATCATAGTGCCATTTATCGAATTCAGACAGCCTACCACCTTCCCTAAAGACCAATAATTTCGTTTTATCTATATAAACAGTTATTCTACACCTGAGACAGTAATCGTGCAAAGTACCCAGGCCCTTCTGCAGCTCCTCCCTAGACTCTGCAAAAAGCATGGTGTCATCTGCATAAAGTTACAAAAGTAATTTAAGCACTCCAACAGTTATGCCGTTATTACCAATTTCTGACAAAAATGTCTCCATGTCATTGATGCACATTGCGAACAGAAAAAGCGATAGACATTCACCCTGACGCACTCCTAACACACAATCAACACTTTCAGAATATTCACCCTCGAACTTAACATATGATTTAACAATTGTGTACATACTATGAATAATTGCTATCATTTTCCCTTTAATTCCCAACTGTATCAACTTGTACCATAGTATATCACGCACGACGTAGTCGAACGCCTTTGTAAAGTCAATCATGGCACAATACAGCTTCTTGTTGTTGTTAATAAAGGAGCTTATTATATTATGCAGAAAAAAATGTTAACAGTAGTTCCATGATCTGGAGGAAAGCCGCCCTGTGCTTCTATATACACTCCATACTCTTCCGCCCACCACCATAGTCGGTTATTCAACACACGGGTTAACAATTTACTTAATACACTGAGCAATGTAATCCCTCTATAATTGTCTACTTTGTTTACACTTCCTTTTTTATGCAAAGGCATAACGACACCAACGATCTAGCTTTTAGGAAAGATACCACTGACAAAAATACCATTAAATAATTTGATCAAATACAGTAACAAGATGGACTTTCCGTGCATAATGAACTCGTTCAAAATCAAATCTAACCCAGCCGATTTACCTGTTTTAATCGCCCAATGGTAAAGGTTACTTCATCTGTACTGATTTCAATATTTAGGTCACCACAAGCAGATTCAATATCATGTAAATTAACAGAACGTAGGTACTCATATACATCATCATCTGGTTCATGAAAAACACTTTCTGGGCTGTTCACTTTTTGAATAAACTTCGCAAGCTCATAAACTGTAACATTCGACCTGCCTCCTTGTGTATTACCTGCTAACATTTTCCAGTATAACTTAATGTTATCAAAACGGGCACCTCTTAATTTCGTTGTTTGTAGTCTCAAAACGACATTTCCGGGTGCTCTGTTTATAACGTTTCCGGGCTTGTATCATCATCCCAAGCCTCGCGTCCTCGGACTTTAAAACTCAATATTCATTCAACGCCGTAAATTAGTTAGTCCGCATCTCTAAAAAAATATCATCAGCCCATTAGGTTTTAAAAAATATGTTTGATTGCCAGCATTCCGATTACCTTTTGGCAGTTTTGCAAACACCGGATCATCAGCATTCTGAAGTGCATTTATTTACAACAAATATCTACTGCTCGCTCAATACACTCGGCATCAACCGTACCCTCTAATAACGTAACCATTCTGTCCAAATTGTTATATATGTATATAACATTTTTACAGGTATCAATATCAGTTTTACACATCTACCCAACTATATTTTCACTACACACCATTGGCTGCCATGGTAAATGGGCGATAATTAGGGTCCACACGGCTTTTGTTTTATGCTTAATTGTTTCGAATGATCTGTTCATTGACAGAGACGTTTGGGCTATATCTAAAGACTTTCCTTTATGTATTGTATCACACCAAAAAGAATATTTCGCCAAAAAAAGAGGGTTTTTTTAAATCAAGCAGAAGGAAATCATTTTAAATGTCGATTTTCACATGACACAATTCATCTGACTAAGTGGCTCCCTATTTGTTGGCTTCAGCATGTCGTATAACCCTTATTTACCAACTTTTATACTTCCTGCCGGAAGTGACACGTGGTTTAAGTTTTGGCACCTATCCGCCTTACCTTGTGGAATACAGTGTCGGGGACTATATTCTGCCGCTTAGTTAATCCCGGTTCAGTGTCTCATACATTTTCCAGTCTTTTATAGCTTCTTTGTAGTTTCAAATAATGATAACACTGAGAGATTTTGGATTTCTGAAAGTCAGAATTTGCATCGGTGCGTCTTCATTAATATGTAAATTAGCTGATTTATATCTGATTTGTTGGTGTTAGGAAGATAAATTAATATGGTACATATTGTTATTAACCACCAATCCAGAAAACAAAAATTCGGAAAAATGTGTTAGAAAGTCTTAGTCTTACTAGGCCAAAGAAAAGGAATTAAAGGGGTTGCGATAGAAATGATCAAATTTGGCAGCTGGGACTCCATGACATACTCTTGAATCATACTGTAGAACAGTATCTCTTTCGATTGAAAGTAAAAAAAAAAATCATTGTTGGAAAGTCATGTAGGGTCCTTGTGAATTTTCATTCTTGGGTCTCGGACTACTTTTTGGTGTAAAGGCCGGCAACATTTACTGTAAGTACCAGAAAATAATGTTTTGGTTTATTAATTAAAGGGGCAGTAAACTCAACGATTAATGAAACGCTGTATCTTAAGTTGTCAGATGAGTCGCATTTTAATGCACCGAAGTCTCAATCTGATAGCATTTCACAGGTGTACAATACGCATCGTGACCAACAATGATCACCGATACGATGCTTGTGTAACGATGATGATTTTGCTCATGGTTTAACCTGTAAGCATAAAGGCGAGAAACCTCAAAAAAGGGCTTGTGAAATTTTGCACATACATATAGCTTAGATCAGATCGGGGAGGCCACAAGAAAATTGTTAAGCGATACGACAGGATGTGGGCTCGCTAGTAGACATAAAGTGCATTTAATTTTTTCAGGGTGTCAAAGCAAATAGGTTCACATGACCAACACATACATCTACCATCTCCCAGATCTTGACGCCAACTGATTAATTGGGTGGGAAAACCCCTCTTGTCTTAGTTTATTACCAGTCAGTCAAATAGTTTTTTTGGAGGGCGGTGGGGTGGGGATGGAAGATCTATACCCATAACTGCTAGAGACATGTAAATGTTCTTATACCAGGCTACGCTTCCAATGGTGAACTAACATAAAAATAAGAGCATTAGTAAAATACTTTAATTACTTGATATTGAAGAAACAGAAGATAATGTATGTCATATTGAAAATGGAGCTTGTCTCAGGCGCTTTCTCGTGGTGTCCTCTTAAACATTTTGTATGGAATATCAGCCCCGAAGTGCGAATCAGCTAGGAAGCAAACGCAAGAAGATTTTGCTTTACATGAGTACTTGCTACAAGCCTTTCCGCTCAACCCTCCAGTAATACGTTTTGCCCTGTGGCCCCTTTTACCTACACATGCTGTTACGTGTGTGAACATTTCTTTTAGCTCGCGCCTCATAATGTGCAAATTGATGTACAACCACACTCACCTTGTACGACAACAGTGCAGCGATTTTAGAAAGGTATGGAGTCCAGTTTAAGAAGAACGTCTAAGCATGTAACTCCCTGATTTGTGTATTTCCAGCGTACCAGCTTCGTTGACTGATGTCACATATGAGCCATGAACAAGCAAACAACGAAAACACATGTCCGTACTACCACAACAGTGACCACCAGATCACCGATATTGCAATTACTTAATACAGCTTGCTGTCATCTTGAACACATCTTCGGTATAAGCGAGTTGATTTTTAAATGTATATTTGGGCATTAAAAACGCCAAAACAACCAAATGAAGTATTAGGAGATAAAATGTTCCAAAGACATGTTGCAAATGGTTGTTGTAGGAAATCATACATGGTGTAGTATTGGGTGATAACTTTTTGTGACACTCCAAGGATTTGTTAAAAAAAAATTGTTTGGCCATTCACCAGTCAAGCCCATCGGAAAACAGGTTCTTTTACCATGCAATATTGTAATTTTGTCCAATTTGTGTTATCCACTTAAATATATATCTAGGAAATTAGGATATGTAGTGTGACTTTGATCAGCAACCACGACAATAATGAGCGGGGGGTGGGGGTGATTAGCAATCTAATTTTCGAGCTTTATAGTCATTTTGCTCATTGAAAGGACACAGTTTCTGCAGCCTCGCCGTTCCAAAGGTAAATATTTCTCTCCTGTAGGTCTTGGCGGGTGTTACTGCTTTGAACGCAATACATAGCCTGATATTTGTTCCTACACCCTTGTAAATGTAGGTAAATATTTCTGTCCTGTAGGTCTTGGTGGGTGTTATTGCTTTGAACGCAATACACAGCCTGATATTTGTTCATACACCCTTGTAAATGTAGATATGTTCTTACTCAGACAGGTTTTGCAGTCATGGTAGAAAGTAAAATTTAATGGGCATTAACAAGAAAATAACTGTCGTAAAGCTACTTAGCATGAAAGCGAGTGGTATGGATTTTGTTTGGAGCAAACATTTACCCTTCCCCTTGTTTCCTTCTATGAGTTCTGCTTTCCTGGGAGACGCATTACCTGTAACCCAATGAAATAGTCTATAGGTGTATGTATGGTTAATCTGACTGCATTCCATCTTAAGAAACTGATTATACCTTATCTATACATGTACCCCCGCTGATATAAATAAAAAACACAAGAACACCAACTGGACGAACAGGCTGTTCATGCAGAATAACGGACAACATTGATAGTAATTGTTCATATTTACTGGAATCCCGTGCTGCCACCTAGGCTGAAGCAAAGAACTTAACAAGAAGGATGGCAGATCCGAGTGTAAAGATGCGCAAGTAAGCTTGTTTGATACATTTGACAAATTTGGAAAGGAATAAGCCGAAGAGAAGTCATTTCCTCTGTTTTAAAACATACATGATGCTTAACATATTTGGAATATTTCATGTGTTAGTTCACAAAAGTTATTCCTGGATGGTTAAGTAACATCAGTGCCCTCATCATGGTGGACGTATAGTTCCGCTGCCTACTAACAGAGTGTATAAGAGTAGGTAATCAGTGAAAATAGTTAAATATGAGTACCTTCTATTCATCTTGATTCTTCTTGAATGGAAGCCTCCAATCAAAGGACTGAACGAGAAGTTTATGAGCCTTCCCCTTATCTGAAAGATAAAGACTCCCACAAAAAGAGGAGCAATGCATAATGCGGCTACCATACCGTTGCTCATGTGTGTAACAGGTGCCCAAAGGGAAACGTCTGATGAACAACACCCTCAGGAACTTGACCACGCCACCGCGAAAATATACAAGTACAGTATCGAGTCTCATTTTTTACTATTAGAGCTGACATTTATCATCCATCACAATAAAGAACAACATGCAGTTAATTGTTACTGATGTGTTCGCTTTCTTGTTTCATTCTTTTTTTATGGTTTAGCTGTGTGTTTTTTATATTTTAAATATGCAATGCAGTAGAACGACCGCAGCAGTACGCTTGTGCGTGAAACAGGCCGCTGACGTTTAAGGATGACGAGAAAAGTAAAAAAGATCACACATGGCCTAAATGTGAAAGGGTAAGCTTGGTACATTATATTTAGCAGGTGTGTGAAATATTGCGACAAATTCCAGTTTGACCATAAACTTGAGTATTGGTCTCCGTACTACCATTTGAACCCTATTGCAGTTTTTTTCTTGATAAAGAACGCTTTAAATATAACAGAAAATGTTTGCCAGTTGAATTATATAAATTTGAAAAAGGGTCTTATATGGGAAAGATATATGAGTCAAGGACGTTGCTCGTTGTATATTAATAACTGCTCAATGTTTGTTAGAATGATTATTCTCGGGAAAATGTGTTACAGTCTTAACTATTACACGGCGATTTAACTCTTAGTAAACAACCCTTTGTGGCAAAGTCTTGGCACATTGCGAATTAAAGCTAGCGTGCATCGAAAAAAGATATAGACTAACCGCAACATTATTGTTTGGTGATGCTTTTAGAAGACAACATCACCCTTGTATTTCGATAAAAAAGGTGAGCATTTTGAAGTCCATTTAGGGAATAGAAAGGAACAACGAAAATACGTTTTCAAAGTTAATCTTGACAGGCTGGTTAGGTTCCCTCACTGTATTCCTTGGGAAGAATTTATATTCTGTGTCCCACCACCAGGAAGGGTAGTAAGAAGGAGTATACACCGTCAGATGTGAGTAAGGAAAAATAAGACTCCCCTAGACTGAAATGCTGTTTTCATGGTCTTGAAGCCGTTGGATGGAACAGAGACTATACAAATCGAAGGGAGGAATGCGTGCATTCCAACAGACATCCGTTGCTATTGTTGCAGCAAAAAAGTTGCAACCTGACTGACTCCAGGTTCAAAGAAAATAAGTCGCCCCTCCCTCAAATTTTGCATTGGATTAGGTGGAAAAAATATTTGCTTGAAGTTTTTTTTATAAAAGGATGATTCTACGCGTGCTTTGCTATTTCTGTGACAGGTAATTGATTGTATGACGAGATGTGATTAGATAATCGGCCATTATCAAGGCCAAAGTAAGAAATCAAAAGTTGCAGCAATGGACAGTGTCAGCTTTTGTAAACACCAGCACGTGGGTCTTGCCTTTTTATCGTGGAAGTGTCAAATAATGCCAATGTCTGACAGGTTATACCGGTCATGATAGGTGTCAACAAATGCAGGTGAGTTAGGCTATGTTTAACGAGAGGTAACTTTTGAAGTTGCCAATTGTAGTCCGATAAAGTTAGTGATGTCACGTTTATTTACTGAACACCGGGCAACGGCAATAGGATTGTTAGAAGCAGGGGTTGGGGTTAAAGATGTTGCTCGGCGAATGAAAGTTTGCCCCAAAGCAATCAGAAAGCTTCGAAATAAGCATGGAAATACAGGGCATGTTCGATCGTCCCGGATCAAATCGGCCAAAAGTAGCAACACATGCTCAGGACAGGTACATTACTAGCTTGGCTCTGTGCAGACGGCTTCAAACTGGTATGTATCAGTACTGACATGAATTCGGACAAATAAAGTAACGATGAAGTAAAGTAGGGGGAAGGAAAATGAAAGTAGGTCTAATTTAGGCCTTATGTACAATGAAGGAAAGAGGAAGGAAGTAAAACAATGAAAAATGATCTAAGTAAAACAATGAAAATTATTTGAGGTATTAAAAAATGACTTTAGGTTAAAGTTAATCCCATATTTCCTTAAAGTGTCAATATTGATGAGCTGACATTAATACTGACAATTCCATAATTGTCTCTTTCAGGACGACAGATCCGTACACACGTGCAGCCGACAGAGACTACCACGGCTTAACGATCAGACTGTGCACAACAGGCTACATGCATGTGGCCTCCGTGTACGTCGGATGGTGAGAAGGCCACAGCTCCAGGAACGACACAGGGAAGTGCGACTGGAATGGACTAGGGAGGATCTTCGATGGAACAGACAACAGTGGTCTACCGTGATGTTAATTTATTCGAGATTCGTGTTCATCTTGTCCGCCTTGATGGGCGCATGCGTGTGTGGCGCCACCAAAGTGAGGTGTAGGCTATGCAGAGCAGGGCCTACAACCCTATTTGCTAGGAGGTGGGGGCAGTGTAATGGTTTTGGCCGGGATCAGTAGTGGCGGCAAAACAGACTTTATCATCATTGATGGAAACTTAGCTGCTGATTGTTATGTGGATGAGGTCCTTAGACCACAGGTCATACCATAGGCAGCAGCAGTAGGGCATGGATTTGTGCTTGTTGACAATAATGCCAGACAACATCGCGGTAAATCTGCAACCGAGTTTTTGGAGAATGCAGGCTTGAGAGGATTGAGTTGCTAGCATGTTCACCGTATATGAATCCGATTGAACATCGCTGGGACTACCTCAAAAACAGCCACACGACATGCGTCACCTGATGGTTCAAGAGTGGAGTCTCATTGGACAGGACGGAGTACGCCGGCTTATTCACAGTATGCGCCGCAGATGTCAGGCAGTAATTGACAGGCGTGGTGGCTATACCCGTTACTAGTGAGAGCAACTGCTTATTTTGCAATTTTTGAAATTCTGTTTTTACAGAGTAAATTCAGGATTACTCGTGTAGAACAACTGTGGTATTTTTTGTTTCAGCTTTTTTAATTTAGTAAACATATGGCGCCTATCATCACATTACTATTTCGTCGTTGTTGTTATTATTTTCTGAGATGCAATGAAAACATTAGGGGGAGTTACTTTTTTCAACCCTATATACTTCGAGACCCAAATACTTAGTACCTATACTCTGTCATTTGTCTCTTTTCAATTTGGTTTCACTACGCATATGATACAACTTTTTCCCATGCAATAAGGGGCAATAGCCGAAATTAAAACTAAATATAGCAACAGGATTCTAATTGGGTCCATGGAAATTACTATATTTCATAAATAATAAATAAATACATTTAATGTATAAGATAATGTGTCTTTGTATTTGCACTAATGGACAATAATACAGCTGGTTTGGCTGGAACATTTTAAACCCGGCATGTGAGCTCAGAGAAAATGGATAGATAAAGTGGTATATTGCGTTTCCATGGATAGAATACCTGTTCAGTGAAATGAAAACAGCTTGCCATGGTGTTTATGACTCTTTCCTGTTACTTTGATGTGATTTTGTTGACACAAAACATTCCACAATTTCTTTAGCCTATACAACTATTTCTTTAACACTCAACATATCGTCGCCGGTAAAGATATCTCCCAAGACACACTTGGTAATGTATGCATCGCAGCCTGGAACGAGTTAATGCATTTTAAGAACAGATTTATTTTTAGGAGTTAGCAATAAATCACAGCAACTTGCAATTCAATGACAACCACATGACCGTATTTTTTCGACTTCTCTTGAGCAACAAGTATTAGAAACCCGTTTTCACTTTGCTAGTCTCGACATATTCTACGCAAGGTAAGTGCTACCTTTTATTTACGATCTGATACTGCATTTACAAAATATTCACGTCTTAGAGAGGATGAAAACTAGTAAGCTGACGCATGTGGATAAGAAATTGCAGATTTTTTTTGCGGTGTTTGCATGGAACGATGGACCTTTCCAATTATATATATATATATATATATATATATATATATATATATATATATATATATATATATATATATATATATATATATATATATATATATATATATATATATAACAAATTGCTACCTTGTGCACTCATATATTTTCATTGAGAAGGGTGCAAGGGGTCGGTACCATTATTTTTCAGTGCAACAAGAGTTTTGGCCTCTGCTTTATTAATTTGAAATCATATTGATTTGACGGAAGCTGTAGGTGGAACTGTAGATCGCCAGGGTCGGCTAGGGGCTTGACTGCAGGGAGAAACCACTGCTACGCGGGTAACAGGTGGACAGAATTATCGGAGTGTTGGGTGTGGGCGTGAGGTGACCGTGAAAAGGCGTAGTATCTTTCAAATAACTCTACAAAAACACACAAAAAGATCAAAGACAAGAACAAGAGCACACATAATTTTAATTGTTTAGTGTTTTAATACACAAATGATTGATATTGATTTGCACATCTCCTGTCATGCATATTGCAAACATTTTGGTTCAGTTTTGCTTGTCTCTCCCACCCCCTCGTTTTTGGCGATATAACTCGTTAGAAGCAAAGACAGATACTTCACATATATATGTAAAACTCTGACTTTATTTGACAAAAGCTTGTGGCATGATATTTAGCTTTATAAAGTTCCTTCCCGTGTAGACAAGGTGCCTTGAAAGGGTCGTAAATTTGGAAGTGGGCGTTTCACAGAGGTTGATACGGTGAACCGCTGCTTGTGGCGAGTGTGGTGGGTCCAGAGGTAGCGTGAAATAACTTCACGTTTACAGTGTTTTTGTCAGTTCGGATGAAGACACAGGGAAGCATAACCCAGTCAAGGGACCACAAACTTCAATAACAGCTGCCTGTTGTCTGACAGCTTATCGTTGCCCTTTGTGATGGTACTACATGTAACTCCATACACAGGAAAGCTGTCTGCCACGCCCTACCTAGAAAAAAATAACGACAGTTATAAAAAGTCCGTGCCTTTAATTTGGAACACAACTTCAAAGTGCATGACTTGCAGTTTTCTCACACGTCCGGTATACTTCCTTCCAACAAATGCATAGCGCTCAACGCTATGATATTCCAACGGACAGGAAGCAACATACTTTTTTTCTTATGGTCAAAGAATTCTGGGACTTTCCGATAAAAGACGGCAATAATCGCCTTTTCAGGTCTTTTATAGTTTTATATCGCTCTTAAATTATCGTAAATGCATTGGGAATTTGAAAAAAAAAATATTTGCAGATCAAAAGCTGTACATGGAACGGCAAAAATACTCCCTATGATAAAAATCTAATTGCTAAGCTCTCTCGGTTCCATTTTTACTCTTTCCCTTCCTATTCCTTTCTCTCTCTCCCTCCCCCTCTGTCAGTTTTATGTTTTGTGTTGTACATTATCTTCTCGTTATCATTATAAATTTTTGCATTTGTGATCATGGGTTGTATTGACATTTATTATTTACAAGCCAGCCATTAAGTCCTTCTCCGTGTACATTACATTAAAAATAGTCTGTAATTCCTGATATTTTTATTTATTTGTTGGATTGGAAAAGGAGCAAATAGTAATAGATATCCAAATGTCATGAGCAAAGCTGTTATATGATTCCATATGCAACTAGAATTTCAGTTTTCAGCTGGAAATATCGCGCAAAAAGACCAGAAGAGACTATTAGTAGTGATGTTTTCTTGGGCCATTATGGCTTTATAAAATTTTATTACAATTATTATTATTATTATTATTATTATTATTATTATTATTATTATTATTATTATTATTATTATTATTGGCAACTGACACCAGTGATGCGGGCATGATCTGTCAGTCAAGGAGGGGCGGGTGGGTGGTAGTTTGTCTGGGCATAGATAGAAAGACAAGCCCCTTGCGTTTACCCAAATTACGGTCTTCCAATCATACAGCGCGACAAGTTCACCTACAGAACAGTTTATAACCACCCAGTGGAGTAACTACGGTATAAACAACACACTCTACAGCCAAAACACGCCCAAATGAACCAAGGATGGCCACCATCACCACAGCCAAACGACCCAGACAGCACGTATTCCAGTTTGAATTTAAAGGGGTTTTTTTTCGTCCCTTACTTTGAAATGTAAGAGCATCGATTTTGAAAAGTTTGTAAACACAATATGATGTATTGCGGTCGTATCATTTTAGCATCCATCTAAGTTCAAGCTTGGTGATCCTTATAACTGGTTCATTTTTTTCTGCTGCTAACTGGGACCCAATGATGAGAGGAGCTACTCAAATTTGATTGACTACCAACTCGACGTGTACGGATATCCTGCCGTACACACAATGAAGAAAGAAAGAAAGAAAGAGAGAGAGAGAGAGAGAGAGAGAGAGAGAGAGAGAGAGAGAGAGAGAGAGAGAGAGAAAAAGAAAGAAAGAAAGAAAGAAAGAAAGAAAGAAAGAAAGAAAGAAAGAAAGAAAGAAAGAAAGAAAGAAAGAAAGAAAGAAAGAAAGAAAGAGCACTGCATGTCTTATTGAGATATTTGAACTTCTCTTCTTTCGACGATTGATCAGTCTTCATTGCTTGTATCGTGTTGTAGTTATGACCTTCAATGGGCATGAGTGGATTTTCCATGAGGACAGGACGTTGCTCTTTAACCTTAAAACATTTTTTATCGTCGATGTTTTTTTGATACAGACAGTATTTGTGAAGTCAACCACCTAACGTAGCAGCAGCAAATGCTGACCGAGGGGGCAACAATCCTGCCAACTTATTGTTACTTCTTATTTTTTGAGAGAACCAAGTAATATTTTTATATGCCTTTTTCCAATCGCCTTTTTCAAAACAAAAATATTTAAATCAAACAAAATATTTACTTCTAACTGTCCCGTAATAAGCAGAAAATTATCTTGTTTAAACAACTTATTGTTCAGTTAATACAAGAAAACTGAAAGCTACGCCAACGGACTTTTCCTATTTTTTAAAAGCTGAATTAAAGAATAACAACTTGAATGGGTAAAATTTACACTTTCATTATTTATTCGAAAATGATAATAATTAAAGTTCAAAACGTTTTATATACTGTACAGTTGTACACTTTCTTACTTTATGACCCATGCAAAAAAAAAAAAAAACAGTCCATGGATGTCATTATGGTCTGACATGTACTGTGAGGTGTTTCACACGGACTATTTCACACATGCGGTACATTCACATGTAACGACTCATGCACAAGGTTCAGGTAACTTGCCCATACCTATAAGAGATTAAAGAGAAAGACCAGGTGACTAAAAATAAAGCCCTCAAAATGGAGAGAATGCGAACAAAAACAAACGAAAACCAACTTTATTTAGAAACTCATGTTAGAAATTATCGCTCATGAGCAGACATTTTGTTTTACCCCATGTATGGAGGTTTTGTCAATGTTGCCTTTGTGCAAAAACTTCTGTCAGAAATGAAAAGAACTTACTATTTCTCAAGGTACATTTATTATGGGGACATTATACCGACTGATATGTACATTATCCCTTCTTTATCACACACACACACACACACACACACACACACACACACACACACACACCTGTTTCTTAAGAACACAGACACATGATTGTGTGTGTTCTTAAGAAACGGTACGGTCGAGGCACAGATAAATATTAAGTGTTAAAAAGCTGCTATTTAGATTATAAAACCGCACAATGAAACCAATAAAAGAGGACAACACTACCAATGTTTGGAAACTTTAAGTTTAGTAACATAAACAAAGCTAAGTAAATATATATATATATATATATATATATATATATATATATATATATATATATATATATATATATATATATGTATATTATGTGTGGGTGTGTGTGTGTGTGTGTGTGTGTGTGTGTGTGTGTGTGTCTTGGGTGGTTTAGGCGCGAAATTGTAATCCTCAGACCGTCGGGTTGGCAGTTGTTTGGTTTATGGGCAGTTGAGAAATGCCCATAGGTCATGCTTGCCTTAAATCCAATGCACCACCTTGGGGATTTCAGAAGCGTACAAATTACCTAACGTGTGAAGAAATTATGGGAAACTTTAAATACCAAGAACCTGCGGTACGCTATACTTGATATAGACTACCCGCGGTCCAGGTTGAGGATGATAATTGGTCCACAGACAATAGGCATGACCCACATATCAATCATATTAAACATCTCCGAAATAAAAATAGGTCTAATTTAATTTAGGTAAGGCCTGTTTTGAATGATTAGCAAATACCACCATTCCGCCCATTGTGATGTACATGTATGATGTCATTATCACATCAATTGATATTACAAAACAGGCCTAGTTTATCCTAGATGAGGCCATCTATGACTATTTAGTAAATTACATCATTCAGCTCAGGCCTATATTTACGTTGTAACACGAATTCGTTTTGCTCTCTCTCTCTCTCTCTCTCTCTCTCTCTCTCTCTCTCTCTCTCTCTCTCTCTCTCTCTCTCTCTCTCTCTCTATCTCTCTCTCTCTCTCTCTCTCTCTCTCTCTCTCTCTCTCTCTCTCTCAATCATTTGGCATCTGGTATAATTGACATGCTAGAACATTTATCAATATGTTCACTGAGCTGAATTTGCCGTGTCGCAGGCACCCGTATTTGTTGTCTGGTCACCGTCCTGCGCCTGCACAGTCCGTTGCCTGTAGATCCTATATGTACACCTCATTACATCCCGTACAGACAATTACATAAATCAATTTTTTCACTTAAACAATCCACTTCTGTCCTTATTTGAAAATAAAATGGCAGCTACTCAGTTTTATGTAGCGATATTGTGTCAGTGACCATCATATTAATACAGTTCTTACAACGAGGAAGACCACATTTTTTGCTGCCGCCTTGATATCTGTTCCTTGATTCAAAGTTTGTTCTCGTTGAAACTTGTTTTTAAGTGAGAGACTGTCTCTTGAAATGAAATTTAGAGAATATATATAATTGGAAAGGTCCATCGTTCCATGCAAACACCGCAAAAAAATCTGCAATTTCTTACCCACATGCGTCAGCTTACTAGTTTTCATCTTCTCTAAAACGTAAATATTTTGTAAATGCAGCATCAGATCGTAAATAAAAGGTAGCATTTACCTTGCGTAGAATATGTCGAGACTAACAAAGGGAAAACGGGTTTCTAATACTTGTTGCACAAGAGTAGTCGAAAAAATACGGTCATGTGGTTGTCATTGAATTGCAAGTTGCTGTGATTTATTGCTAACTCCTAAAAAATAAATCTCTTCTTGCAGAGTTTCATTGTGAATTAAAAATGTCTGTCAAACCAAACATGATTACCAAATTTGTATGGTACAAGTTCACACAGATACAATTTGACTTATCCCTGAACTAGTATGTGCCCTTTCTAGCTAAATAGCCTATCTTAGTTAAACCACCTTCCAGCGTATAACTGGGGTAGAAACAAATTGGGGCATTATATTCAGTCCCCGTGATTGCAAAATAAACAGTTGTAGCTAGACCACCTGCACAACCGAGCATGCGGGAAATCCTAAATCGTACTGCAACAAAACACATCCTGCACCAGAAATATAAAACAGACCCCATGATGACACATACTCCTCACTTTGACAGCCTTCAAACTATAAAGCTCTATTTCGCTGGCAACCCTGAGTCAATGTTTCAACATAATGGGTCAGGTTTGTGGCATTAGGGAAGTTTTTTACATTGAATAAATTTGTACTTAGCATTAGCATTTAAGTCAAAAACATATTACAAAAAACATAATTTTTTCAACCAGATTTTAAGTTCAATTAGGAAAACTTAAAGGTGTCGTCGGTTGCTGCTTGCTACCGATAGCCCCTGGGGGATTAACCTGACAGAAACATGTAAACCTAAAATGTCTCATAGATGAATATAAAAACAGAATGATGCCAAAAGATAAATTAAGTCGCTAAACCGGTAAGTCTCATATCTGTAAAATTATTGCAGCCATACTTTCTAACAATCTTTGGATTTTAAAAGCAAAATTGTGAACTAGATATCAAGTACAACGAGGCAAGCTTGTAACTGCCATAGGCCGCTGCTTGCTACTAATAGCCTCTGGGGGGGTAATCTAACAGATAACAAGCTTTCAGTCTGAAAGGTGAATATTAAAACAGTATTATGAGAAAAGATGAAGTTTGATAGCAAAACAAGCTAGTCTCAAATCTTTAATAATATATATATTTAAGCCAAACTCTCTATCCATCGCTGGATATTTAATGCAAAGTTTCTAGAAATATTTGATCAAAAGTACATCTTTGAACCCTCTTGACTCCAAATTATTCTACAAAAAAAACCCTCTGTTTCTAGATCCATACTCTTGAAATTCAGGAGGAATACGACTAAATCTCAAAATTTGTGACAAAAATGTATTATATGCAATAGCTTCCAAAATGTTACTGCTTGGGAAAGGATAGTTGGCTACTTCAAAGTTAAATTCATCTATTTTGAGATAAACTTTCATGCAAAACCTGTCATTAGTTACCCCAGTACCCAAGTCCAGAAACACAACTCTGAAACCATCTGAACTGTAACCTTCCAAAGGGGTATCTTTTGGGTAAATATTGTAAGTAATTTAAATGAAATTTTGTACATTTACACAAGCAATGTTATCAATATATCCTGGGATGTTTGATAATTTTGTAGCCATTTGAAAGTCATTTTTCATCAATTTATCCATATACTTAAATTCAAGCCAGGTATATATAATTCTGCAAGTAAAGGGGAGCAGTTGCTACCCATTTGAATGCATATTATTTGTTGTAAAACCGATGGTCCGCGTTGAACAAAAGTATATTCCATAAGAAATTTCATAGCACATATCAAAATTTCAACAGTGTAAGATTTAACTTTACTTTTGGAATACTTATTGTGCGAGCAGTACGCTTTCTTTGAACAGGAATTAAGCTTTATGTATGGTTTACCATTAAGTTTAAACATTTTGCTTAGTAATTTTGTTACAGAACTTTTGACTTCATCTGTGGGTAGATTAGTGTACAGTGTAGAGAATCAAAAGATTTGATACTTTTTCCCTTTAAATCATTGATTTTAGAAACTCAAAAGAATTGCTAATACTCCTTAAGCAATTTATTTCACAATTTCTAGAAATCGTATTACAGTATTTACGGAAATTATTATCTAATTGTAGTCAAACACAGTGTTACGTCCTTTGATAGTTGCGTTGTTGTGCATTTTGAAGCACCAGCTATAAATCTAGATTTAAAAGGGTTTTTATGTAATTTGGGTATCCAGAACAAAAGTGGAATAGAGGAGTCTTTTTCTGAAATGCTGATATTAAGATAACTTTTTTTTCACTCATCTTTATGTGTATATATCAAATTATCAATGGGTTGTTTATGCAACTCAAATACATCAATTCCTCTAATGTCTGAAATATTGTTTGTACCAAGATCATTTTTTTTTCAAAACATCCAGATAGTATTTTTGACTAATGACTCCAAAGTTGTTACCTAGTAACGTTTTGAGCACTAGATTCCATGCAGGACTGGCAATATTTGAACTTCATTCTTTTAACTTTGACATGGCCACAAAAATTGTTCAATAACGACAGATGGTCATTTTGGATTCCGGTAAGGAAATGCTGGATGACTAAACACACACACACACACACACACACACACACACACACACACACACACACACACACATACACACACTCGTAACCAAGCTTTAGTAGTACCATATTTCCTGGTTCAGTAATATATATATATATATATATATGTGTTTAGCAATTGCTGAAACAGGTTTTATTGCCGTGCTATGGTCGTTATGCTTTCACGGTGTTTGGAAGATCTGGCCTATACTGGAATAGACTTTAGACTAGGAAGCCAGTACACTAAAAGGAAGATCTTTGATGCAGAATAGACTTACGACTAGGAAGCTGGTACTCGAAGAAATGACCTCTGCATGAGCAATCCGAATCTGATGTCAACATATATATTGGTCATAAAACCACAGAACAGTAATTAACATTGAAAGCTTATAGCACGTGGAGGTATAGGTACATTTAAAAGCCATCAAGGATCTGGCATAGACAAATATTGGTTATCAACAAACAAGAACCAATTTATATTTTTAAAATCTCTAATCACTATAAGCTTAGTTTTTGTGAAAAACGCCTGAATAAAAATGTAAATAGAAAGAGATACGGAACTCAAGTTTAGAAAGTCTTGTCTGGAAAAGAAAGGGACGGGGAGAGAGAGAGAGAGAGAGAGAGAGAGAAAGAGAGAGAGACACACACACACACACACACACACACACACACACACACACACACACACACACACACACACACATATATATATATATACCTAATTAGTAAAGGAAGCAAAGTGCGGGAGGAATGTAATCGTATAACGTGTAGCTATATATAGTGTTGTCTTAAGTTGAGGCTTCTGCAAAAATTTGATAGGTAAAATATAATAGAATGAAATATGTTCATAGTTCCAGGGTCATATCAATTTCACATTGTACATGTAAATTTTAAGGATGTACTTTGCCACTATAGCATTTTATTTCGAGCAGAGAACAAGGGGATTTCTACAAGAAGCACTGGGATATTTTTATCTGAATGATATTGAAAGGAGAACATGACCATAAAGTGACTTTTGAACACAATTTACAAAGTCAAGGCAACAGAATCGTCGGCATATTTTCACACAGATGGCGCAACAGACACATAAAAATGGAAGAAATTGTTCAATTCTCCGTCCCTACGACGAGGAGGTTCAGTCTGTATGGATGGAGAGGCAGGATTTGTAGGAGCAGTTTGACTTGTCATGCAAGCTATGCCTGTCCACTGGGCCATGGAATCGCCATCAGCATCGAGTATGAGGGCTTCAACATGGACTGTTCTCTTGTCAAGTTCGTGTATATGTCCCCTAGTACTCTTCTCAGTGTCGAGATTCATTGATCGATGTCAAATCCCATTTCATTGATCATGGAGATAGTAATGTGATGCTCCCCTTAAAATGCACAATTGTGCCAACTTCATACTAGAGAGGACATAAGAGAAACCCTTCAGTTGCCAGGGTAACAGAAACTGCTATAGATGCCCATATGCACAACACCTTGCAAAAAGTATAAATTTATGCTCATTTTATAACGCTTTTACATGATGATGCTCAATTGAAAACAAAAAATAGCAATAAAAGTTCTCTTTTCTCTATTTGAAAAAAAAAGTCTGAGAGGTTCTAATAATCT
This sequence comes from Hermodice carunculata, assembly GCA_964020975.1. Classification (NCBI taxonomy): domain Eukaryota; kingdom Metazoa; phylum Annelida; class Polychaeta; order Eunicida; family Amphinomidae; genus Hermodice; species Hermodice carunculata. Next base: position 34,044,769 of record OZ026612.1, read on the forward strand.
TGGGAAGTCGTTGTACTGGTACTACGACCTGTCAATACTGTGTTCCCATTGGATGGTGCTTGGTTACGGGGTAACGTCATGATAGAAAGCACTATCATCTCCTTCACAATTTTGTGAGGGTCCACCTGGCAAAATGTATGTGTAAAAACAAATAGTAGTATTACAATTAAATGCCAATATCGTAGTTGAAAATCGGGCCAAGCCAAAAACTGTCGAAATTTTGACAAGTCTATGAACACCAGACACAACAGCTAGACTTGAACAGCCACCAAACAATACATTATTTATTGAACATCTAGAGTGTAAGGTGCCATATTCACAACGTAGAAATAGTGACTGTCATGAAAAATAAAAGACGACAACAGTTTTCTACAGTATTGGAGAAGCTGAACCGTAAATCCAAGTAAACAAGACATATCCATGATCAAAAACCTGCAGTCATCAAAAAGCCGGGACAAAATCCAGATGTTCATGGTGGACATACCAGCAACTTTATGCTATTTTTATACACAGATCAATCAATCAACGAATACGAAATGCATTATGAAGGAAAACATCTCACTCCTCAGTTGAGACAAGTATCAACAAACGTTATTAGTAGTTCGGATCGATTTAATTTTCAACTCTCAACTTTCAGAAATATCTTGCCTGACACATACATTGTACAGAATGTAAGTTACAATTATTGGTATACATATTTAATATGCCATCCATAGAACATTTCAAATCTAGTGGATATCTGTATAATATGTTTCCATTTTTACCCAGAAATATGAATATTGGTGTTTCATAAGTTATTGAAAAAGCAATAAATGACGGGCGTCAAAGTTGTCGAAATCAGTGCAAATTCTAGGGAAGGCAATTACCTTTTACATATATACACCATAAGTTGGCCAGAGTGGTATATTACTCTCCATATAGGGGTTATTCACCATGTCAAATACAAAATCAGCACGTACGTTACTTTAAACTTCCATTCACTATTATCGTTATACATCATTATGTCTAAAAAAGGACGTTTCATGTCATTTTCTGTAGTATCACTTAATTCTAAATCATAAGGGTATATTTGTGAAATATATTCTCGAAGTGATTCTAATTGATGCTTAATATGTCATCAATATATATTTATATGTCACCTTAAAACATTTATCATGAAATTTCTTTTCTTTTCATTGCTTTACAAGAAACTTATACTCATAGAAAAACAATATAAATTGGCCAAAAGAGGTGCACAATTGGTACCCATTGGAACACCAATTGTCAGTCCGATCGTTTTGTCATGCAAGTTGACCCACCTTTATGTCATTACCAAACATATAAACCTTTGTAAGAAATGATCATTGTTTGAGAGTTATTTTTCTCACGCGATCATTCCGTGGTCACAAAACATATAGGTTTTTATATGGGAGACCTGATACATTCTTTCAAGTCAGAATGAGGAATAGCTGTATGTAAAGAGAAGGATTTCCAAGACGAAATCTGTTTGAATCATGGTAAATAATTCCAGTCAACAGTTTTACAAATATTTGCAGTACATGGACTATACTACTGCTCTATACATATGAATCAGTAGCGCTTACTCACACAAGGTCCCAAAGTTCAAATAGGCATAATTTCCGCAAGACATAAATCCGATCACAACTTCCATCTGTAGCCAGATTATGCTATCAAATTTTGAAAAAAAAACAACAACAAACACAATTAATCGTAGATACGACACACTATCTGACACAGACATAATGCAGAAAGCCTTCATATGTTAACTCAGAAACGTTATCTGTAGCTCATTAACATCTAACGGAAAGAATTATGTAAATAATGCTATTTCTCTGCGAGGAGGGTTGTATTGTCAATATCATAGCTTACCTCCGTCACACTGTGACGAAATTTACCTTTGCTTTTGATATATCGTTCTCTCTCTCTCTCTCTCTCTCCTCCCAACATATACATACATATATATATATATATATATATATATATATATATATATATATATATATATATATATATATATATATATATATATATATGGCATTCATGCCTACATCCCTTTTCAGAACCTGATCTTACAGCAGGAGCAACAGTGCAACATTTTCCCTGTCGTTCTGAATAAAAAATAGATGACAATCCAATCTCTCTATGCTCCAAAGACGATCCAGTCACTGACAACGGGAGTGCTATAGCAACCTCACCTCAGACAGCTAATGAGATATTTATAGATGTACATGGAGCAAGCCAGAACACATATTTCATTTCTTTTGAGCCCAAGGAAAAGAGCAACACCTCAGCCGAACGTACCCGGTCAGGCTTGGGTCAAAAAGAGAGAGGAAAACGAACTAATTATCACATGACCACCGCAGATTGACAGTACACTCAAGGTAATGTCCAACTGGTTTTGGGTGGTTTTGTTCATTTTTAGATTTGAAGATGTTTTGCTTGACATGCACGGTGCCTGTCTTATTGCAAAACTCGCCAGGTCCAATCCAAATCCAATATGGAAAAATGGATTGATGAATTGATTGTTAACATGGTAGAAAATGGATTGTGTTAACCGTTCCATTGTTATTTCAGACAATAGCTATCTACATTGTTGTTTCATGTTAATATGACTTTAAAATTAAGCTTCTGAATAATTATTCAAGATGTTTCTAAAACTTGAAAAACACCACGTTTTACCCCCAAACGCTTGTGTTTATGCAGCTGTTTTGAACTTTGAGTTCCACAAGTAGTGTATACAGACACTGCAAAACCTTGCAGCGAATTGAGTATATATGATGATCGTGTTAGAAACGCACATATCTGTGATATTTAGTGTAGACGTAAAGTCACTTTCCACATCTTGGACATGACCCGAAAAGAGCCAACAAACAAAGTCAAAACTACACTTTTTCTGCATGACTGCTCTTTGCCTTAACTCATTCCACCCTGATGACGCTTTTTCCCGCTAATATCTAAATGTCGTCTGCTAATTGTATTTTACTAATTTAGGGATTATTTTTCAATATTTTGGATGAAACTTGCATGGAAGATCATTCCAAATTATATGCCCATGGTCAACAGCTTTCCTTGGCGCGCTCTGGGCGCATTGCGCCCAGAGCGCGCCAAGGAAAGCTGTTGACTCAGTCTTCTATCAGGGTGGAATGAGTTAAGAAGAGGATAAGGTGCCGAGTATTTTGCTACATGCTTCATGGAATACACAAAACAAAGCAATCATACGTCATGATCAAGGAGCCTACGGTAGCAAACGTCTTGTTTTGAATACACTTAACAGCAACATATTTTCCATTGTATGTATGGTACAGGTCATAAGCTTTTAAAAATGATCACAATGTGATACACCGGTTTTTTTTTACATGCCATCGGAATATCTGAAATTGTCCTCCTTTCCACCCATCTCAAAATCTCCCACAGTCTGGCCCCTAAATGTGTCTATTACATATAATATTTTGCACATTCAGGTCTGTCGCTCGTTGTGATCTGGAAAATACGTTCAAATTGGCTTTTTCTGCAATTTTTCGGCCAGCCTTTTACTGATATAGACAAAGCTACCTCAATATATTTTAATTATGAATGATCCCATCACCATTGAAACGTCTGTTGCATATTTCATTCAGACGGTGACTGGATGGATTATGGGGCGTGAAGAGATTGAATTGTACATTTCCCTTTCAGGAACAACAAGAAGTATGTGGCACAGTTGCTCCTACTTGCATAATACGTTTTTTTAAGCGAAAGCATTGAAGAAGACATTGTAAACCTGTGCGCCTGTGATGCTTTTGGGGAGTGAGTGGTGAAAAATACTTTCTCATTTTAAACCAAGTATTCAATTTGTTGGGAACCGAAAAGGCAGTTAATGCACACCTGAAGCGTCAACCTACATTGTGAAAGTTCAAACTCTTTTGCGCATGACAGCTTCACTTTATCATTGTAAGCGGACAAAAAGCTCATTGCCCAGACAGCGCGTCTTCATTCATCGGAGTGACCTGACCTCGTGTGCACGACCCGATTATATTGTCTAGCGGGGTTCTACATTCTGCCAAATATTATTAATATTTTTGACAGAGGGTCAGCATGGCTGGTGCATGGAAATTTATAACAACCTTACAACGATGGATTTGTTTACTCTGTATTAAAAAAACAGCACGTACATGCAAAAAGTAATTTTATCTCTATGTTTTGATCAGACATGCTTGAAAGACAATTATAGTCTGTGATGTACAGGGACATTTGTGACTGCGATGCAATTTGTGGTGCACGCAGTGACCCCTTGGTGTTTATCCGTGTTATGACTCAAGCAATTTCATACACCTGCCATACGTTTTTAATTGACAACTATGTTTGATGTCAGTTGTGTGTTGTTTCTATATTTCTTTCTTTTAATTTTATCATTACTATTTTTTATTTCGCTTTTTTCGATCTGCTGCTGGTTAATTTTCTGCACACTATGTGAGCAACAGATTTATGGCGTCGCGACTTAACCATATTACCACATCAATAGGCTACTTTGCACTATAAATGTAAGTAGAAGAATGGACTCTCTGGATGTCTGTCTTTTCATGCATCAACCTTACACAGTCAGGATTATCTAGCTTTGCCCGTCGGTCTGGTGCCAATTGATGGCAGCTTGTAAGAATAAGAGCAATTAGGACGACATTGGTGTATATTGATGAAATTTAGTTTTATTGTATGAAAACGAGCAAATTCAGCAAGACTGAAAAAAATGATTTGCTGTTTTCGTAGCTTGTGTCGCGGAATTGCAGGAGGTGCATTTCAGCGCGCTTGCGGGGCATCTTTGGGTGTCTATAGGGCGTCTGAGGACATCATGTAGACAGTGCGTTTGTAAGGCGTTTGTTGGGCGTCCGGACCTACACATACATACACATTTTTTTTTTTGTTATTAAAAACAGACACGTGCAAAATAACTTTTCATAACTTTATTTTTCTATAGACCCTGGAGTATTTATCGTGATATGGTACACCATGTCGTTATTTTTCCTCCTGTTTCGTCCAAAATGATGATTGTGTCCATAGGTATCCCTTTACGTCGGTGCGTGGCATAATACAGATGCAGTCATCAGATAAACATTTTGTCAAAGGACAGGTCACTCCTGTTGTGCAGAATTCCTTTCGACAAATACGTATATCTTCATATTAGACAATGAGGGTCAACCTACAAATATACGTTATTTTGACTGTCCATTTCATTTTCGCGCGTCTACGCTATGAAGAGGAAAAGTAGTAATTAAGCCTGAGTTTTGAGCCTTCAATCAACCATGGCGCCCTTCTGGTCCACATTAAAGAGGGAATAACACAAAGAGATGAAGCAAGAAGACATTTCTAGCTATACCCCCCATAATGGCACAGAATCTACAGATGAAAGCTCAGCTGCAAATGAAGAAAAACAAAAAACGAAAACGAAAGAGACTCAACCGTAGAGCTCTGCTCGTCGTAATTATTCTGTGTACTATTTCAAGAAAAACAAAGTTATGATGATGCGAAATAAAATGTGTTTTTTGTCTGTATTGTAGTGCAGTGGTCTTTCTTTGATAAGACCACCCCGAGAGCAGCCAAAAAGTGGCATTATAAGAGGGGAAGAATATAATCAGTGATAATGGAAGGACCATACTTTCCACGCGAGAATGCTGCCTTTTCAGGCGGGGTGGTCTCTGGTGAGATGGGCCTTATAATCGGGGGATCACTGTATACTTTGGTTTTTGCATCGTCGACTTTCTCCTCATGATGGATGTGATCATGGTCATGGTAAACACTGTGAGTCAGTCTGAGTGGTCATTGTTTGCACAAAGGCTTAAGTCACAGGTCACTACACATGTATTTCACAATTCTGTGAAATAATGGCTGATTTGTGCGTATTTTTTTTCATTTGGAAATAAGCAGTGTGTGAGTCTGCCCTTGACTAGCATATGTTCAAGATGCGAAAATGTATCGCCACTGTATGACAACCTTGCAAAGTGATCACTAGGAAGTCCATAAAGTTCTTTGTACACAACGACGAATCGTCCGGTTCCACTGTGTATGCCTTATTTTTACATAGCTATTTTAGCGCACTTTAATTTAGCGCATCTTGTGAGTTGACTTATGTCGCTAAATCAAGTCGAGTGCTAAAATTTCAGTCAAGAAGTATGGTAATTCAATATTCATAATTTTATTAATTTATGCTAATGTGCCATCCTAGTTCATGTTCATAATTCTAGTGATATCCTAGTGTGATATCATAAATTTTCTCTTCATACTTCGATATTTTATGTGTATGCTCATGTGAAATCGTGACCCTCTTCATAATCCTATCTGTATTTTAATAAGCAATCGTAGCACCTGTTCATAATTCTGTTGATATGTTACTGTGACTTGATCATTTTATTGGTATGCTAATGTGAAAGTATAATGTTCATTTTCTTCCTTCAAAGTTTTGTTCGTATGCCCATATGACATCCTAATCCTGTCCATATCCAACAATTAAAGTATAATGTTCATTTTCTTCCTTCAAAGTTTTGTTCGTATGCCCATGTGACATCCTAATCCTGTCAATATCCAATAATAAGAATTCATAATTCTAATGATGTTCTCATCTGAAAGCAACAGGGACATATTACTAATTCCGTAACAGCCCAGAACTAAAGCCACTTTGCAAGTTGAACATTACCTTAAAATTTCATGCAGTCTTTGTGTACTAGTATTTCATAATGCCAGGGTACAGACACGGAGACCTGGGATATGTTTTCCGCATCATCTTTCTGCTTGTGGCCTGGGTATCCGAGTGTCCGCGACCCAAGTAACTTACCCACGGTTTGGGACTGTATTTCTGACACATGTTTGTACCATCCTTGCCCGGTGAGAATAAGCCAGAATTCAGTAGTCTCATGTGATCTGTTCGCTGCTCTTGACCCAGGATATCTTGTTCTGGGGACCACCAGCACCATTTCTATTTAAAACATTTTTTCAATGTAGCAGCCACATATTGAAGCAGATGATACTGAACATGGGAACTTTTTAGTTTGCGTGGAAAATTTGCATCCCGCCCAAGCAAATGGTGTGTAGTTTTCTAATTAAGCACCATGGTTTCACCAGATATGCTACAGTTACAATGAAGGACATCACTTAACGTGGCCAGCAGAGCTATTTACCAAACTAACAAGTGACGTGATGAAATTCTTGTAAAGCAAATATGAGTCTTGTTTCCAACTTTTTACACTGAAATGCAAGGCAACTCTGTCAATCCGAACTCTTTTTAGCAAACCACGAAGGACGTAAAATACATAAGAATGAATGCTGTACGACAATAATTCAAAATTGTAAATCAGCAGGCAGCCGAATCAGAAGCATAATGTAGCAGGAAGGAATTTTTTTCAACTCTCGATATGGACATGGAACTGGGTTTTTTTCATACAGGAGACAGTGTCACAGCCAAGGAAAGTTTCTCAGCATTTTTCCCTACTGATGGCTGGCACATCGGTCATACATGCAACTTGTTTGTCTTTATTACTTACTTTTTTCCATTCTGACATATATTTTTCCAAAACGAAATGCGAAATCCGAATAGAAAATAGGCATCATTTTGCGGTGGGGGGGGAGGGGGCTGCAGTCTGCCTCAGTGACTTTGGATATATTATAGTATATCTCCCCCCCCCCCCTTTTTGTTTGAGCGTTTTCAAACGACTTTATGAAGGAAAGTGTCAACGTCGGAATTTTATCTGAAACCCCATTTTTTCCAGTATAATATGCAACAAGTGGAGACACTTTGGTGAATCTGGATACCTGCAAGTAACCTGCATTCCCCTTCTGACTAAGGCATGGTCATCATTCTGCTAAGACCGGCAAAGATTTGAAGTCTTGTATGAAGCGAACTGGATCATAGTTCAGCCGCGTTAAGTCTCTAGTATTCAAAGTATTATAAGATTTCGGCAAAGCCAAGCTTGATGTATTGTGATCAAAACGAAGCAATTTGTTTTTCACTTATTTTACATTATTACACATACAAAAGACAACATGCCACGAAGTTCATTGTTCACCCATGATTTATTACCTCTCTGGTAACACCAATGCTCAAAGGTGACGGTTCAAATTAAAAAATCGTTAAGGCCAGCTGAGACACACACACAAAAATACCCATTTAATTTTATTGATCGGTCAAAATATACAGTAAAACCTGTCCTTGTGGACACCTCTATTATGCGGACATCTGTATAATGTGCACAGAAATGTCCAGGACCGAAAGGTCAATTTTCTTGTCAAAAACACCTGTCTATTGTGAACACCTGCCAACTGTTGACACTCTTTGCCAGTCCCAGAGGTGTCCAGAATAGACAGGTTTCACTGTATTTGCGTTAGGATAACAAATCATATATGTGTGTAATTGTCATACTCCCACAAAGTAATGTATCCCGTTTTGGGATGTCTATGATATTAATTGTGCAAAAATAGTCGAAAGTTCACCGCAAACCATCCTCCCTGTAAATGTCGATATCAGTCTTTAATTATTAGTGATAAAATCATGATTATACTTACATCTATATCGTGGTATATTGGTAAACAAAAAACGATCCTGCAAGTTTTTATGTTTGGCTGAAATTTTGACATTTTAATTTCCCTTTTATTTCCAGGATGTTAATTTTCCTCATTTCATACGAAAAGAACGAAGCAATATATTGAAACATGTTGAATTGTTTTCGCTGTTAAGACATTACAGAATCAAAGGCAGTTTACTGGATTAAATTTTGCCGAGTCGTTTTCTTGGAGTTACCATTCCTATGTGGGGTTCTGATCCTATTATCCTTTCTGAAAAAAAAGAGTTTCAAATGCTTTTGATGTTGATCATTTGAGTCTGAAACAATACCGTTTGCTTAAGTTGAGCTAATATTTTACAAAGCGGAGTAAACATCGTCCCTTAACATTTGGTGAGGTTGTCAATCAATTATTCGCCACCAATCACATGAATAAAATAGCCTTTGAAGTACGGAAAACATTCTCCAGTGATCAGTCAAACGGCGAAAGCGACAATCTAGTTTCAAAGTGTAACGTCGTGGAGGCATGGGAGGGCCTTCGCCCCGTGACCTCAAGCCTGATAACGGAAGTTGACACTTAGCTTGGCTTGCGAACAGATCAAAGATGACTCACTTGGTCAGTTTTGTTCCTGTCCTGTCATAGATGTATTTTCTTCAACAGCTTTGGCATTGCGAATGGCTTGTAGACTTTGTGCAGGATTGGTCGACCTCCCTGGTTGAAATTTCTTTTTAAGGTGGCTCATTAAAACAAGACTTAGGTTTGAAAACCAATAGAATGACATATCGATGATCAGATATCCACATACCTGGTTTTTTTGCGTTTACTTGTTTCTACTTTAGTTAGGAACTTGAAATTATGATTCAGACCCATCTAAAAAGCTTCAATTTGATAAGTGATCAGTAAAGCTACTGCGAATAGCCCACAGGCAAAGCAAGTATAAGGATAACTAAAAAAGCACTGCCAAGTACGGTTGAGGTATGGTTTTAAAATTTCCAGATTGGCACTATATACAACCATCGTTATACATTAGTTTTGTGGTGTAAATTATTTGTTTTGGGAGTTCAATCAATGTTTAAAAAGATTTATGTTCTTTGAAAGTGACATGCCATCTCGTCCCCAGATGGGGCGATCCTGGATTGTACGGATCAATAACGAGGCTTTCTTTTCAAATGTCTAGTTGACTTCATTAAAACATATTCGCAGGACAATCGAGTGCGATGTACGTGTGTCTGTCGTCTCTCCAAAATAACATTTTCTGTCGTCCTTCCACAAAAAATATTCCAGTTCCTCTCCAAATCTGTATGTCCGATCCTCTTCAAACTTGGTGGTCATCATCATCATCATTACTATTTTTTAGGGGGGATGTTAACTTTTTGGCAAAATGAACCGGCGCTGCAATTTTTTTCATTTTGCAATGAATTTTAATGTGTTTTCACTGCTTTTGACATTTCCTGGAAAATAGTAAGATTGACCTGAAACAAGGCGGAAATATATCTTGATAAAGATTAATGATAGTTGCTCAATGGATGGTGATGCTCGGATCTGTGATGTTTCACGATTTTTTTTTTTTAATTTGGGTATACATTTCTATCGGTTATATTGAAGTGAATGGCATTTCCAATGGTTCTTCACAGTGCTGATCTCTTCTCCAAATCAATCACCCAGAATATACCCTTGACAGGTATCTACCACGTGTATTTGAATGGTCATGCTCTAATGAAATTTGCATTTTCATGAGGGGGTTTTCCTGTCGTGGAAAAAAATATTTAAAACATAATCTCTGAAGCCCGGCGACCAATTCCATTGAAATTGCATAGGTAACGTATGGGGACCCCTAAACCTGCATTTATTTACCAGGTGATACTGATATTTATTTTCAAATATTTGCTGTGTTTCAGCTATTTTAAAAAAAATCTCCAAAACTGTCCTTCAAATTAATCTGAGATGTAGTGGAAACGTTCCTCGTGGAAAGGACAAACAAAGCTGTTCAGTAGGTAGCGCTATTGTGGATACCTCATGTTTCACGATTTTTACATCTGGGACACTTATCGGTCAATGGTGAATGTAACAATGATTCACATTTTGATCTTCTGCTCTACAATCATCTGCCAGAACACTCCCAATTTAGTGGTGTTGTACCTTGGATTAGGCTCTACAAACGTGTTTATCCAAATGGTAACCCTCCGGTTTTTTGTTTTTGTGTTTTTGTTTGTTTGTTTGTTTTTGTTTGTTTTTTTGTCAATTTTTCTTATCGACTAATTGTTACAAAGTCTTCCGAGAAACCACTGCCCAAATTGCTTCGAAATTGAACAGGTACACATCTGGGATCCCCTGAACTTCAATTTCTTCAACAGGTGTCGCTGGGACTTTTTTCAAATTAATGTGCTGTTGCTGTTTTCGACTTCTTGTGTGATTTTAGAATTTTTGGGGGGAATTTGTTACACTGGACTAAATTGCACCACAAATGAAATGATAAAGTGTGACCTCAACACAATGAAGCTTCCCTTACATAAGTTGCTCAACAAAACCATTAGTAGGGGTGTATACCCCTTGAAGTGGTATAGGGGATATATTATGTTAGTTAACAAGTGAGGTTGCAGAAACGATTTCAATAACTACAGGGGTATAACCAGAATCAGTTGCCTCAGTAAGGTACTTATAGGATTTTAAACTATTGATTCAAGGAATTTCTTAACAGGCGCGATATCAAGCATGATGTGCAGATCAGATGTTGTAAGGGATCGAGGACAGCAGATCATATTTTTATACTAAATACACACATAGATAAATACAGCAAAAATAAAAAGACACGGAAAAAGGTGGAAAGTATACGTCGCTTTTTTGGACTTCTGCAAAGCATTTGATATGATCTGGAGAGATGCAGTATACTACAAGCTTCTTTAAGCTGAAGTGGGGTCTATATTTACAGTGTGACAAAGAGCATGTATACTTCAGATGAAACTAGGCTAATATTTAACGCCTGCATTCGATACATATGAAGGTGTATGTCAGGGTGATGTTATGAGCCCCAAATTGTTTGACTTTTTTGTCAATGGTATTCCTCATTTGTTCGATACAAATGATGTTCCAGCATATATATTTGATAGACCTTTCAATTGTTTACAATATGCCGATGATCTTGTAGTTATGTCTGAAAACAAGTAAGGGCTACGGAAATGTCTTGATTAGTTTGAATTATATTGCAGTAACTGAAAACTTGAAGCCAAAAGCAAGAGGCCAAATGTTATGATTTACAATCCATCTGGTCGTAAAGTCGCAAAAACATTTATATTCAATGTCAACCTTCTTGAAAATTAAGCACATATACATATCTAGGGGTAAAAATTGCAAGTTCTGGTACAATCTCGCATGCTGTCTTTGAACTGAGGGGGGGGGGAAGTCTTAATAGGCTTGATACCTGTGAGATAAAATTAGACAAGACCTGTATTACAAAGTGTGTCGAGGCTGGGTTTGAGTCACGTCCAATAGAACTGTTACACACACGTTTTTATAAATATGTCCTGGGCGTCCACCGCAAGACTAGGAACTCTGCAGAGCATGAGGAACTAGCTAGAAAACACCTTTCTTATGAGATAATCAGAAGTGGGTGAAGATTTTTGGACTAAGTTAGTATAGTGCCAGGAAAATTCATTGATAGCTTTGACATATAAAGAAAGCTTATCACTTCATATTCTGGGCCGGACAAATAAAAAAAAATAAGGGACAAAAACCACCAGTCACTGAAAGGCATTAAACAGTAACATTGCAAAATCTTGATGGAGCTTGTGCTGTGCCTTTTGTTTTATTGTTTATTGTTTTTTTATTTGTAATGGCCCAAAGGGGGCGCTAGACACAATAAATATATCGTATCGTTGTAGTCGGAATTTTGCGTCTTATTATTGAAAAAGTTCCATACACATGCCAAACGTTTATTTCTTGACGTCGGAACTGTGTTTAATGTCAGATGTAGAGTGTGTGTTGTTGCTCTATTTCGTTCTATCATTGCCATTTTTAGTTCGCTTTTTTTTATATACAGTGGAATTAATTCCTTCACACTACGTGAATGACAGATTTATGGCGTCTCGACCTAGTCATGGTACAAGATCAGTAGGCTTTTTTGCATTATAAACCTAAGCAGAAGATAAACTGTCAGGATGCCTGTCATTTCATGCCTCGGCCTTTAGCTGTCTGGATTGTCTAGCGTGGCCTTAGTCTGATGCCAATTTGTGACAGCTTGTAAGAGAAAGAACTACTTTGTGTGAACACGTTTAGACCTGTACATTCCCAAGCCCAAGTGGCAGTCTTTGTAGGAAAGACTAAATTGTCTTTGATAAGAAAGTTGCCCCTCCCCTCACAATTGTATCGTTGATTTTGACTTAATTTTGCTGTAGACATCATGTACAAAGCAAGTCAACCTGCATTTCACCCCACGTCCATAGATCTACCTGTTGCATGTGACTATGTTTACTCCTGTACAGACCAAAGCGCAGGCTGGTTGTCTTTATAAGGAGAAATGAATGTTCTTTGTTTAGAAAAAGGTCCTTATATCCCTAATATATTGTGGTGTTTAACTTACTCATGTGGAAGGTAGAATATACATGCATAGGTCATATGGGTTTTTTTCGCCATCTTTCAGGCAACTTTGCTAAAATAACTTTTTCTGCAACAAGGTATTACAAATCAATATATTTCGCCTAAAGAGATAAGTTTTTCTTCCAAACATGCTTCAGAAGTTTTGGGAATGCCTTTTACTGCACTTATAAAGATAAGTGGGACGATGTCAAATGCGCAAAATTCATTGAAATATGATGCAGGGCGTATAACCTGGACCAGACTATGCCTGGGATGCCTTATTTAATCTCTCTGGTAGACAGCACTTATCTTTACCAAGGTCGGCATTACCTGGAAAAGTTTTTTTTTGTTTTTGTTTTTTGTTGTTGTTTTTGTTTGTTTGTTTGTTTGTTGTTTTTTTTTTGTTTTGTTTTTTGTTGTTTTTTTCGTAAGGAGCAGAAAGGAATCTTCTATTTATTCTCAAAGATGCAGCCGCACCTATGTGTCAGGTTTCTTGACAGCTCATTTCAGACGCTTAAGTTCTGTCTGTGGGAAGCAAATCATCTTAGAAACAGTTGATTATATTCCCTTCTTCATTTCACCAAACCCTGTTAAAGAACCAAACGAAGTCAAGTAACTGTGATCTGTATCAAAAATGCTCATCAAATCTACAAAAAATACAGTTTCCTCACAACTTATTAATTATTATTTTTCAAATTTATGCCAAATTAAATGTGTTTGATGTCATGACATTGTGATGTCTGGGATTTGGAGTCATGGTTAAGCACATTTGGGCATCTAATTTAATCAAGATGACAGCAAGCTTATTTAAATAATTTAAATTCCTAAGACCAGGCGGTCGCTACCTCGGGTGTATGGAAATGTGATTTTATTGTTTGCCTGTTCATGGCTCAGGTGACGTCAGTCAAGGAAGCCGGTACGCCGGGAATACAAAAAATCAGGGAGTGACATACATGTACCTGGACGTTTTTGTTAAAGTGACGGTCTTTGGGCAACTGGACTTCACACCTCCCGAAAGTCGCTGCACTGCTGTCGTACAAGGTGAATGTGGTTTTACATCAATTTACACATTATGAGGTGCAAGCTAAAAGCAATGTATACATACATTACAGCATGAGTAAGTAACACGGGCAAGAGAGGCAACACCTCTCACTAAGAGGATTGAGCGGAAAAGCTCGGAGCAAGTGCGTATGGGTAGCACATCTCTTATAATCATATTATGTTTATGACTGTATATAAACATATCACCAGTTGATACACAGGCTTTCCATCATGTCTAACAGTCAAATGCCCATAGTGGCATAAAGACACATCAAAAAGGCATAGAGTGACTTTGGAAAAAAAGCAGATGAGGAAAATGAGCCACTTACGTTGAAATGATGGGATCGCTTGGTGCTCTTTTCGTGGGTCGTTAGGTTATAGACAGGTTGCTGGGTGGGTACGATAATTATTGCCGAAGTGGACAATGACACTTGCAGAACCAGTCCACACGACCCAAGCTACGATTTAGAAACTTTTTTGTCTCGGTCGAGATAACATTTCCCATACTAAGGAAAGTTGTTAACTCACCCTAAATACAAGGGAGAGAGTAACTTATTAGATTACTGAGCTTTATTGCAGCACAGAACATTTGACAATAAGCCAACTGTGATCTGTTTAGGGAGTCAGGTTAAATTCCCGGTTAGCGTTGACGCAGTGTTGCTCAAGGCCTGGGATCCGCGTACACGATTTTCGTATATTAATACATTCTATCTTTATTGACCGCGAAATGCGAAATAGTAAACAAGAAATTAGAAAACCTGCAAGTTGTAAAATAAGAGTCCGGTGACTTGTAGGTGTAAGTCTGTTAAGGTGCCTATTAAATATGCTTGAATGGTTAGTCACAAAGTGTCGCTGAGCATAACTTTACTATAGCGTGTCATTCAATATATTTCAAAGGACCGCATTAGTTAAAGACATGCATGCACGAAGTAAGGTCTCATAATATATTACAACTCCCTGACTGCCCTAACATTTGGCACAGGGGGAGGTAATAAAGGTGGGGCGTGAGCATGTCATCCTTTGATTTATACGGGGCACGTCGTCTGGACAAGACTCGTACATTTTGCATTCATATTGGCTTTCATTAACTCTTTTCCCCTTAAATCGGCCAGAATTGGCTGGTGGTTAAATGTCTCCTGCTGCAATGCTCTTGAGTAAACTCGAGAGTTAGGAAAAACAGTTTGAATCAGCAATGTATATTAGACTGGTAAAGATAACATGTACCATGCCAAGGAAAGTTGTTAACTCACCCAAAATACAAGGGAAAGAGTAACGTATTAGATTACCGAGGTTAATTGCAGCACACAACATTTGACAATAAGCCAACTGTGATCTGTTGGGGGAGTCAGGTTAAATTCCAGGTTAGCGTTGAAGCATTGTTGCTCAAGGCAGTCACCAGTATCAGTAATACTGAAAGTTGTCTGAAAGATCTTCTTCTTCTTCTTCTTCTTCTTCTTCTTCTTCTTCTTCTTCTTCTTCTTCTTCTTCTTCTTCTTCTTCTTCTTCTTCTTCTTCTTCTTCTTCTTTTCTTCTTCTTCTTCTTCTTCTTCTTCTTCTTGACCTTTTCCTCTTCCTTCTCCTTTTCATTCTGAGTCTTATTTACGTGTATTCGTTTTTGACTTTATATCTGGATAAGGAGCAGTATGATACTAATAGCAGACACAACATAAAAGATTGGCAAACCGCATTACTAAACCGTGAAACAGTTCCGCAAAAAAAGATTATAATAGTAAAGGGCGTGACACACAAAGCTTTGAAACGTACAGTGCATGGAAATTTAGATCTTTGACTTCATATCTGGATAAGGAGCAATATGATACTTATACCAGACACAACATTTAAAGATTTTCAAACCGCATGACTAAACCGTGAAACCGTTCCACCAGAAGGATTATAAAAGTAAAGTGTGTTACACACAAAGCTTTGAAACATACAGTGCATGAAAATGTAGATAAACTTATTTACTTCCCTTTGAATGGTTTTTATACCCACAGTACATGTACATAATTATTAAATGTGAATTTAAGACAGAAACGTGGACTTTTTTCAATCAGATAAGAGCAAATCGGCATCTATTTACTTAATTCGAATGATGTTGGACAATATTTCAACCATTTTTTTTAAACAAGGGATGGAAATGGGTTGATCCTACTTTGATCCTTCTGGTGAACAGAATCTTTCAGAACAAAGATTAATCCCTGAAAATATTTTGAAAAACCTTGGTATTGTCTTTTTGGCAATTTTAGATTTTACAAACAAGCAAAGTAGGGATGTAAGAACATGGTTGAAATGAGAGGTTTCTTTATTACAGAAATAGCTCAATATAAATCTAGCACATGTACGAGGTAGGGGACTGCGAAGGTGTTTAAGGAAATCCCAAAGACACGTACCTTAGACATAAATTTTCCTTTAGCTTCTTGAACCGAAACAAATTATGTTGCACGTTTTGAACCCGTGTGGAATCAAATAAACCACATAGTGGAAATAAAACCGATTTTATCATCTTTTTGTGGAGCAATAAACTCAACCCTGTTAGTGGTACTAAGACTGTCCTGTTTTCACATGAAAATGTCAAGACTTATGAATTATGATTATTGAATTAGTGTATGAATAGGATTGCGATGTCATGTCAGCACATGAATAAAATTATGAAGTGTGAAGTAGCATATGAATAGGATTACCGTGTCATATATTAGCATTTTAGTAAAATCGTGAATTATGAATAGAATAATTATGATTGCACATGGACATTAACATATGAATAAGATCATGATTGAACATTAGTATATGAATAGGATGATGAATAGGTACTACGTTTTCAGATGAGCATATAATAAAAAGATTATGACTATTCTATTAGCATGCAAATGGTTTTACCCTGTCACATGGGCATATGAAGTATAAAAACAACTACATGCCAATAGGATTACCACTTGTTAATTATGAATTTAAATGAGTAACTTAGAAAAATGCTTCATAGACATATCGCGCCATCTGCATGGTATGCACAATTAGAACAACTATTGTGTGTCTGCAGATGTATTATCTAAACAGGTGCTTATTCACCAAACCACATGACGTAATGTAACCTTTTCATAGTGTATAACGTCGAAAAATGCTCCATGGATATATTCGGCCTTTCTGTATGGTAAGCACAATTAAAATAGAATTGACTCCTTTCACAGAACCAGCAAAGCATAGAATTTTCTCACCCCAAGCTGACTGAAGAGGGCATCGCAGGGTTGTACACTTCTGGGCATAACGTAATGCATGCTAAAAGTAACAATAATCAGACTAAATTTGAGGTCCATTATAGCAACATTACCATAGACTGTAAAACGTGATGATTTGTATGCCTGTCAGTCAATATTGGTAATGCACCATGCATTTTCAATTTGAAGATGTTAGAAACTTTTTTACAGGCAAAATTAATGAGACCCTCACACAGTATCTGTGTACTGAACACCACACATGCAGACGTGTCAACTGGTTTCTGACACCCGTGGGATTAATCACTAGAGTAGTTTGTGAAACCTTTAAACTGAGTACATTTTGGCAGCATGTGCTTATGACGCCACAGCATAATGGACATAACTATCCATACAAGGGTGGTGTTTGAAAGGGTAAAACGCAATTTTGTTTCAGTTATGGCCGACAGTTCACTGATTAGGCAAGATTTATTGCCGTAAAATAGTCTTAACCTATTGTTACAAGTTTAACATTTTATGAGAGGTTTCATTAATAGTTTAGAGGCCATTTTCCTTCCATACTTAAACTTGTTCAGCTGAGATATTCATGTTATTTTACCATGTAAACCTTTGCGCTGTGGCAAGTGCACATGTTAAAGCTATATATTCAACAAGTCTTCTCCCAGCAAAGGTGCTTTCTTCAGACATTGGAGGTGAGAAAATCACTGGGCACAGTGGTCCACCTGTGGGGGAAAATCCTGAATTATGTGTCAGCAAGTGTATTATCTAAAGAGGCGGTTGACTCACCAAAACATGCTGGATGACGTAATGTACAGTGCATCTTTAAGAAAAAAATCTACAGAGACATATCACGCCACCCTATATAGTAAGCACAATTAAAAAACTATTGTGTAGCCATTTTGCTCTCTCTGTATGTATAAGTCACATACATTGGACAAAAGTGCGACCCTCCGAGTCACAAATTGAACTACATAGTGTTAAGGGGTTTTGTATTTTCTATAGGACGTATTACGTTGGTTACGAATAGCCAATTTATTTGACCAAAAATAACGTTATACACACTACCTTAGTATGAAAGACGATTATTACGACACAGAGTAAAACAGCCTTTGCTCTGTTAACATTCTCTATTGATCTGTGTAATTATTTCTGTAGACATGAACAACACTCACAACTGTCCGAAGATTAAAAAAAAAAATGAGAAGTTTGACACACGGGTCACTACACACTTCTTACTCCCAAGTAACTCAATAGACATAGATCAGCTATTATTTCACAAAGTTGTGAAATGCAGATGCGCTTACCTGTAACCTAAGCCTTTGTGTAAACAATGACTGCTTCGACTGAGTCGCATTGTTTACCCTCAGAATGACCACATATGTCATGAGGAACAGGTCTCCCTTAAAACGGAAATTCGCCTCGGGATGAAAATGAATTTCCAAGTTCACAGGACATTATTTTTTAACCATGAAACCCTGAAACGCAAAAGGGAATGATCTGTGAACAAAACGGACCTCTGGCATTCCGCGCATGTGCGTCTTTCCCCCTTCAACCTGCCAGAATCGGTTGGTGGCCAAATGTCTCCTCCTGCAATGTCCTTCACTCACTTCCAAAGTAAGGAAAAACAGTTTGAACCAGCAATGTATATGAGATAAGACTTGTCAAGAGAATATGTCTCATGCCAAGGAAAGTTGTTAACTTACCCTAAATACAAGGGGAAAAGTAACTTACTAGGTTACTGAAGTATATTGCAGCACACAACATTTGACAATAAGGCAACTGTGGTCTGTTTGGGGAGTCAGGTTAATTCCAAGTTAGCGATGACACATTTTTAATCTAGGCAATCACCAGTATCCATAACATAGAATTCTTCTTCTGCTGCTTCTTTTTCTTCTTCATCTTCTTCTTCTTCTTCTTCTTCTTCTTCTTCTTCTTCTTCTTCTTCTTCTTCTTCTTCTTTTTCTTCTTCTTCTTCTTCTTCTTCTTCTTCTTCTTCTTCTTCTTCTTCTTTTTCTTTTTCTTTTTCTTTTTCTTCTTCTTCTTCTTCTTCTAATTCATCTTCTTCTTCTTCTTCTTCTTCTTCTTCTTCTTTTCTTCCTCTTCTTCTCCTTCTCCTTCTCCTCCTCCTCATCCTCCTCTTCCTTCTTCTTCTTCTCTTCTTCTTCTTCTTCTTCTTCTTCTTCTTCTTCTTCTCTTCTTCTTCTTCTTCTTCTTCTACTTCCTCTTCTTCTTCTTCTTCATTTCCTCTTCCTCTTCCTTCTTCTCCTTCTTATTTCCCCTTCTTCTTCTTCCTCTTCTTCTACTTCTCCTCCTCCTCCTCCTTCTTCTTCCTCTTCTTCTTTTTTTCTTCTTCTTCTTCTTCTCCTTCTTCTTCTTCTCCTTCTTTTTCATTTCTTCCTCCTCCTCTTCCTTCTTCTTATTTCCCCTCTTCTTCCTCTTCTTCTTCTACTTCTCCTCCTCCTTCTCCTTCTTACTCTTCTTCGTCTTCTTCTTTATCTCCTCCTCTTCCTTCCCCTTCTCCTTCCCCTTCTCCTCCTCCTTCTTCTTCTTTTTCTTCTTCTTCTTCTTCTTCTTCTTCTTCTTCTTTTTTGTTCTTCTTCTCCTTCTTCTTCTTCGTCTTCTTCTTTTTCATTTCCTCCTCCTCTTCCTTCTTCTCCTTCTTATTTCCCCCTCTTCTTCTTCCTCTTCTTCTACTTCTCTTCCTCCTCCTCTTCCTCCTTCTTCTTCTTCTTCTTCTTCTTCTTCTTCTTCTTTACTTCCTCCTCTTCCTTCCCCTTCTCCTTCCCCTCCTCCTCCTCCTTCTTCTTCTTCTTCTTCTTCTTCTTCTTCTTCTTCCTCTTCTTCTTCTTCTTCCTCTTCTTCTTCTTCATTTCCTCTTCCTCTTCCTTCTTCTCTTTCTTATTTCCCCTTCTTCCTTTTCTTCTTCATCTTCTTCTTCTTCTTCTTCTTCTTCTTAATTTCCTCTTCCTCTTCCTTCTTCTCCTTCTTATTTCCCCCTCTTCTTCTTCCTCTTCTTCTTCTACTTCTCCTCCTCCTCCTTCTTCTTTCTCTTCTTCTTCTTCTTTTTCTTCTTCTTCTTCTTCTTCTTTATTTCCTCCTCTTCCTTCCCCTTCTCGTTCCTCTCCTCCTCCTCCTTCTTCTTCTTCTTCTTCTTCTTCTTCTTCTTCTTCTTCTCCTTTTTCTTTTTCTCCTTCTTCTTCTCCTTTTTCTTTTTCATTTCCTCCTCCTCCTCTTCCTTCTTCTTCTTCTCATTTTCCCCTCTTCTTCTTCCTCTTCTTCTTCTACTTCTCCTCCTCCTTCTCCTTCTTCTTCTTCTTCTTCTTCTTCGTGTTCTTCTTTATTTCCTCCTCATCCTTCCCCTTCTCCTTCCCCTCCTCCTCCTCCTTCTTCTTTTTCTTCTTTTTCTTGTTCTTGTTCTTCTTCTTGTTCTTGTTCTTGTTCTTTTTCTCCTTCTTCTTCTTCTTCTTCTTCTTCTTCTTTTTCATTCCCTCCTCCTCCCCTTTTTTCTTCTCCTTCTTATTTCCCCCTCTTCTTCTTCCTGTTCTTCTTTTACTTCTCTTCCTCCTTCTTCTTCTTTATCTCCTCCTCTTCCTTCCCCTTCTCCTTCCCCCCTCCTCTTCCTTCTTCTTTTTCTTCTTCTTCTTCTTCTTCTTCTTCTTCTTCTTCTTCTTCTTCTTTTTCTTCTTCTTCTTCCTCTTCTTCTTCTTCTTCTTCTCCTTCTCCTACTTCTTCTTCTTTTTCATTTCCTCGTCCTCCTCTTCCTTCCTCTCCTTCTTATTTCCCCCTCTTCTTCTTCCTCTTCTACTTCTCCTCCTCCTCCTTCTTCTTCTTGTTCTTCTTCTTCATTTCCTCCTCTTCCTTCCCCTTCTCCTTCCGCTCCTCCTCCTCCTCCTCCTCCTCCTCCTCCTTCTTATTTCCCCTTCTTCTTCCTCTTCGTCTTCTCCTCCTCCTTCTCCTTCTTCTTCTTCTTCTTCTTCTTCTTCTTCGTGTTCTTCTTTATTTCCTCCTCATCCTTCCCCTTCTCCTTCCCCTCCTCCTCCTCCTTCTTCTTTTTCTTCTTTTTCTTGTTCTTGTTCTTCTTCTTGTTCTTGTTCTTGTTCTTTTTCTCCTTCTTCTTCTTCTTCTTCTTCTTTTTCATTCCCTCCTCCTCCCCTTTTTTCTTCTCCTTCTTATTTCCCCCTCTTCTTCTTCCTGTTCTTCTTTTACTTCTCTTCCTCCTTCTTCTTCTTTATCTCCTCCTCTTCCTTCCCCTTCTCCTTCCCCCCTCCTCTTCCTTCTTCTTTTTCTTCTTCTTCTTCTTCTTCTTCTTCTTCTTCTTCTTTTTCTTCTTCTTCTTCCTCTTCTTCTTCTTCTTCTTCTCCTTCTCCTACTTCTTCTTCTTTTTCATTTCCTCGTCCTCCTCTTCCTTCCTCTCCTTCTTATTTCCCCCTCTTCTTCTTCCTCTTCTACTTCTCCTCCTCCTCCTTCTTCTTCTTGTTCTTCTTCTTCATTTCCTCCTCTTCCTTCCCCTTCTCCTTCCGCTCCTCCTCCTCCTCCTCCTCCTCCTCCTCCTTCTTATTTCCCCTTCTTCTTCTTCCTCTTCCTCTTCTTCTTCTACTTCTCCTCCTCTTTCTTCTTCTTCTTCTTCTTCTTTATTTCCTCCTCTTCCTTCCAATTCTCCTTCCCCTCCTCCTCCTCCTCCTCCTCCTCCTCCTCCTCCTCCTTCTTCTTCTTCTTCTTCTTCTTCTTCTTCTTCTTCTTCTTCTTCTGCTTCTTCTTCTGCTTCTTCTTCTTGCTCCTGTTCTTCTTCAAACGTGTTTTTGATCAATTTGAAGAATGATGTAAAACTACTGAGACCAAAATTGTTGGTGAGATCTATCACGATAAATTGTCTCCGGTCAATACATTCCACATACGGTGTTTGGGAGCTTAGCGCTCACAACCACTTCAATCTGATACCATTAGTGCCCCCCCCCCCCCCCCTTGGTATATTGTGAAGAATCTTGAATGAGTTAAACCCGATGCAAATGCCTCGTTGTCTGAAGGTCAGGGCAACTTTTATGCAAAAAATGAGAAGATGTTATATGTATCAGTATTTCTTTACAGATAGTGGCCGTTTTTTTTAAGTAGGCTGCCATTTTAACAAATATTGTATTGAACCGTCCATATGGCAAACTTTAATGTCCCGGAATCATTTCTACAAAAAAGCTAATACGTTCATCCGTTCTTTCCGACTTCATTCCTTCGTTCATTCTGTCATTTAACAATTTAGTATCTATTCATCCATCCATCCATCCATCCATCCATCAATCAATCAATCAATCAATCAATCAATACATCAGTCAGTCAGTCTGTCTGTCTGTCTGTCTGCTAGCTATCTATCTGCCTGTATTTGTCTGTCTGTCATTCCGTACGCCTGTCCAATTATTTGTCTGTCTTTTGGCTTATATACTCTTAATTTTGTATTTTTCAGCTCAGCAGGATCATGTGGGAGAAGATTATTTTGGGGGCCGTGATTTTTGTTGTGGCCACAGCGCAGACAACGCAATCGCCCCGCACCATAAGTATGTGTGAGGAGCTTAGTTGTGTGTGGAGCTTAGCTTAATTGTGTGTGGAGCTTAGTTGTGTGTGGAGCTTAGTTGTGTGTAAAGTTATTCACATTTTTAAGGTGAAAATTTGAACTTAGAATGTAAGGTTAAGATTTGGCCCCATCCTTTGGGAACTTAAAATCATTGTCAGATTGTATTTGCAACCATAATTTGTATATCTACATATCGGTACAGTGATTCATACAAAACACGATAAACAAAAAAATCAAACAAGAGAAATTTGATGTGCTTATCAGCAAATCAGTTTATGTGCCTAAAAAACTTTTAAGTGTTGCCCATTGACTATTTATCTATCCGATGCAACAATATTTTCATCGAACTGTTCAAACAAGACATAAAGAGTTTAGCTGTGTGACAAATCTATAAATC